>JAVLUX010000186.1:24362500-24472500 GCA_032164185.1 Moxostoma hubbsi
TTAGGACCCGCCACCCACCAAATGCTGGTATTATATGCGCAGTGGCGGTAATTCTGCTCATCTACCCGCCATTGTAGCAGATGACCTGTAAAACTTCTCGGGAGTGACAAAAGACAAGAAATGTTGTGAGGCACCAAGACGTGTGTTTGAAAAAGCACAATTGACTATATTTTGAGGAACACACACAAAAGGAAAGCTGTCGGTGCGTGTCTCTGATTGGTGTGTTGGCACTCACGTGTCTCGTGGAACACATGCATATGAGGAGTTCTCAATATTCTCTGTCAATCATCTGAGAATAGTGTTGTCTATGAGAATGCTGTATATGATTTCAGACCATCTCAGGATGCATCAACTTTAGGACTACAACAGGTGAATTGTCATGTGTCATAATTCTGTACAACCTCAGAAAAGGTTCTTGAACAAGAAGTTTCTCTTCTGTGCTTGTCTACTGCTTCCATTTGAATGTTGCAAAATTATCATTATGATAATAACAATAGCCTGGTATTATATATAATCATATCACGGTCCAAATCAACTACATCACATTTTTCCCCATTCTGATGGTTGATGTGAACATTAACTGAAGCTCCTGACCCGTATCTGCATGATTTATGCACTGCACTGATGCCACATGATTGGCTGATTAGACAATCACATGGATGATTGTTGGTGCCAGACGGGCTGGTTTGAGTATTTCTGGGATTTTCACACACAACAGTCTCTAGAATTTACTCAGAATGGTGCCAAAAACAAAAAACCCTTGTGACTCGTTTTGCTGTGGATCTAGATACTCGTCCACCTGTTTCCTCCAGCATCTTCACAAGGTCCTTTGCTGTTGTTCTGGGGTTGATTTGCACTTTTCACACAAACTATGTTCATCTCTAGGAGACAGAATGCGTCTCCTTCCTGAGCGGTATGATGACTGTGTGGTCACATGATGGCGTCTCCTTCCTGAGCGGTGTGATGACTGTGTGGTCACATGATGGCGTCTCCTTCCTGAGCGGTATGATGACTGTGTGGTCACATGATGGCGTCTCCTTCCTGAGCGGTATGATGGCTGTGTGGTCACATGATGGCGTCTCCTTCCTGAGCGGTATGATGACCGTGTGGTCACATGATGGCGTCTCCTTCCTGAGCGGTGTGATGACTGTGTGGTCACATGATGGTGTCTCCTTCCTGAACGGTATGATGGCTGTGTGGTCACATGATGGCGTCTCCTTCCTGAGCGGTATGATGGCCGTGTGGTCACATGGTGTTTATACTTGTGTACTATTGTTTGTACAGATGAACGTGGCACCTTCAGGAGTTTGGAAATTGCTCCCAAGGATGAACCGGACTTGTGGAGGTCCACAATTTTTTTATACAACATACCCTGATCAACACGTATCCCAATGATAACACTTCTCAATCAAATCTATTTTTTATTTGCTACTGTTGTCCTTACCACAGTAAAATACTGCATTAATTGTTGTTTTTTAAAAAAGTTCCATTACCAGCAACTGTAGCCTAAAACAATATCTAAAAAACTAACAGTATCCAACAGCCTACATGATGTTAGTCATTTCAGAGGTGGCATGAGTCATTCCTCTTAGATTAAGGATAAGAAGACAAATATTGCATTGCCTTTAAAGAACTATTCAGAGTTCAATACAAGTTCATCTCAATTGACAGCATTTGTGGCCTAATGTTGATTATCAAAAACATATTTAGACTCGTCCCTCCTTTTCTTTAATAAAAGCACAAATGTGTGTTCAAGTGAGACAAGTGTAGACACAAGACTAAAAATGTCCTAAAATATCAATATATTGATTATTAATCGACACGTTATTTTAGTGATATATTTTTGAGGCATCGGTATTTTAAAATTAGCCGACAATTAGATTAGAAGTCCAATTTGTGTGCTTTCCATTTGTCCCAGTTGGCAATTTGTTAAACAGTCTGTTGTAATAGCGTTGGGAGACCACAAGAGGGCAATATAACATTTATCTCACACACACACACACACACAGACAGGATGAGCTGAAGTGCAGCACGAGATGCTAGTCCAAAGTTATGAACAAGGTGACGTTGATGAGTTTGCGGCAGGTTAGTGAAACTGGTGTAACTACACAAACTGAACGATAAGAAATGGTAACATTTATTATGTACAGTAGCATTTAATAGGTCTTTCACTCAAACTGAACATTATTGTAACTGAAAAGACAAAGACTATTGTGCAACGAGCAGCCCTATTTAAATCTGAACGATATATATCTCAAAATATATCAAAAATCATTGCGAACATCTTCAGATTGTAAAGTAATATTCAATTTTACAACTTAACTTCGTGCGTAAACCCTAAAATGGCGATTTAAGCAACTTTACAGCTCAAATAATACACAAGTTTTCAGAATCAGAATGAGCTTTATTGCCAAGTGTTGTCACGTACACATTACAGTGAGACACAGAATGTAAAACAAGGAAGAGTATAAATGGACATACAAATAATAGGACATATAACAGAATGGAGTATGTACATGTGCAAGTGGTAATATATGTTGTGTTGTGACTGCACCAGACAGGTAACTGTATGCAGACTTGTCACCATCATGGACGAGGCCGATGACCGTGGTGTTGTCTGAAAACATCAGGAACTTGACAGTGGGGACCTTTGCAGTGCAGTCATTTCATGTAAAGAGAGAAGAGCCGTGGAGAGAGAACTCATCCCTGAGAAGCATCAGAGCTAACAGTGAGAGGTCCGGATATGAGTTTCCCCAGTCTCATTAGCTGCTGCCAATCTGTCAGAGAGCTGGTGATCCATCAACAGATTGGGGTGGGCACAGAGATCTGGGTCAGTTTGGTTGAGAGAAGATCAGGCATGATGGTATTGAAGGCTGAAGTACACAAATAGGATCCTTGAATAAGTCCCAGGTCTGTTGTGGTGTTGCAGGATATTATGCAGTCCTATATTGACAGCATCATCCACAGACCTGTTTGCTCAGTAAAAGGGGGTCTAGCAGGGGTCCAGTTATGTCCTTCAGGTAGGCCAAAACCTGAAAGACTTCATGACAACAGACGTGAGAGCGGTCAGTTGGTCAGCACAGACATTCAGACGGGCATTTGAAACATCGTCTTGTCCTGAAGCTTTCTTTTGTTTCTGAAAGACCCCGGCAAACATCCTCCTCACAGATCATAAATGCAGGAGGGGGATGAGGGGGGCTTCTTTTAGCCACTCTGAAAAGCTGAAAAAAATAATTTCAGCCTGCATCTGTGTGGAGAGGCCTGAAGGACATCACGTACAAGACACCACCCCCTCGCTCTGTAGAGACTCAACTAATGGCTGATATAAAGCACAGTCTCACACCCCAGAAGAATTAACAGAGGAAGAAATGTAAGTGCTTTTAGAACATTTCTGCCTTTAAACCCTCCAAAAATTCACTTCCATTGTAAGTGTCTCACTGGAACACATTTGTGCTTTTTTTAAAGAAAAGGAGAGACGAATCAAAATGATTTTTTCTGATAATCAACATTATGACCCAAATGCTGCTGATTGAGATTAAACTGAATCTGGACGATTCCTTTTTTATTCTGCCAATGGAGAATCAACCCTGTAAAAAGGTCATTTATGGGCAAAAATCATTATCAAAGTCGTTCTACCAACATGATCAAGTTCTTGAGCCCAATCACTGCAAACATCCCATGAATACAGACTGAATGAAAAAATGATGGATCATGTTCATCCAGAGGGATTTTCTCACGTCAGATGGAGTCCGCTCGATCGCAACGAAGCCTCCAATACAACATTCTGGGTGCTGTACTGCGGATCAGAGGCAGTGCAAACAATCACAAAACACAGGGTGCTTGTCATAATGAGAACAATGAAAAGTGAGCCGTCTGGACACTCTGGCATTTCACTCCGACATCTTTCCAAACAAGCTCCGGAAACTGTGGGAATGGATATAAATGATCTCAGTGCTCCTCTCTGAATCCATGAGCACCCAGCACATCTACAAACCGAACCTACAACTACATCACATTTCATTTATCAGCACAAGACTGTTTAATGTGTAAACACACTTTCTCCGTCCCAGTTTAATGTGCAGAGATAACTGATAAAGAATCCATCCGTGGGTTGATTTCACTGATCAAATATTAAATTTGTTGCTCTGTTGAGCTTTTCAAATGTTGTTTGAGAGCGCCGACATTTGCAGTTTGGAAACGAGAGATGCACAATATGTTGGTGAACACGACTGCAAGCACTAAGCAGAACTTCATCTTTAAGGCATGTTTCCCTAAAACAGGCCTATTCAACTGGTGGCTCACGGGCCAAACCGGGCCCATTTGAAATTTTCAGTGGCCCGCTTGAGGATGTCAGTTGTTTTAGGGACTGTTCACACTGAACGAATCTTGTTTCTGTTCACAATGTTTTCAATTGCTCTCCTATGCCAAATTGTCCCGGTTGCTAGGGAGGGTAGAGTCAGATGGGGTAATCAAATTGTCCCGGTTGCTAGGGAGGGTAGAGTCACATGGGGTAATCAAATTGTTCCGGTTGCTAGGGAGGGTAGAGTCACATGAGGTAATCAAATTGGCCCGGTTGCTAGGGAGGGTAGAGTCACATGAGGTAATCAAATTGTCCCGGTTGCTAGGGAGGGTAGAGTCACATGGGGTAATCAAATTGGCCCGGTTGCTAGGGAGGGTAGAGTCACATGGGGTAACCAAATTGGCCCAGTTGCTAGGGAGGGTAGAGTCACATGGGGTAACCAAATTGGCCCGGTTGCTAGGGAGGGTAGAGTCACATGGGGTAACCAAATTGGCCCGGTTGCTAGGGAGGGTAGAGTCACATGGGGTAACCAAATTGGCCCGGTTGCTAGGGAGGCTAGAGTCACATGGGGTAACCAAATTGTCCCGGTTGCTAGGGAGGGTAGAGTCACATGGGGTAACCTCCTCGTGGTCACTATAATGTGGTTCTCGCTCTCGGTGGGGCGTGTGGTGAGTTGTGCGTGGATGTCGAGGAGAATAGCGTGAAGCCTCCACACGCACTATGTCTCCACGGTAACACGCTCAACAAGTCACATGATGAGATGCGCGGATTGACGGTCTCAGATTCACATGGAAACTGAGATTGAAGCGCGTCACTACGCCACCATGAAGCTTAAGAGTGCATTGGGAATTGGCCATTCCAAATTGGGAGAAATGAAATGTGAATCTATAATAAACTTCACTGTTATTGTTCAACAAAATTTTTAGTATCAGTCTGATTTAGTCTCTCAGTACTGAACCAATTTTGAAAGCACTTTTTAGATCATTTTTATAAAAAAATTTTGTCTCAAGTTTCCGGTATTTTCCCCCAGAATTGTCTGTAAAAGGTTCTCATGATATAAATCTAAGCAATAAAACACAGATGTTTTATAACGGTAAAAACGGCGGTAAAAACCCTGATCGGAGCATCCCTAGCGCTCATGTCAATTTAGTGTTTCGCTAAAGTTCTGTCTCTCCTACAACACATTCGTCTCTTGTTATTATTTACACAAATCCAACGCAAATATTCGTGACAGCTGTTATGCTTCGCATTTGTCCTATGCTGGCATAGTAAAGTTGACATATGCATTAAGACTTGACCAGTGTCATCTGGAATGCGTCTCAAACCACCTCCTGAAGTGGTCCGAGCGATCGGATTGGAAGGGCTTTTACACCTGGTCTTTTCATGATCGGATAGTTATCCAAACAGTGAAAGTGGCCAAGCGTAGACAGGCCCTTTGACTCGTCCCTCCTTTAAAAAAAAAAACAAGCAATAATCTGGTTTATGATAAAGTATTTTGACACTGGAAAAGTCCCATACTTCAGCTCTAAACACATCTGTGATGAGGAGGGGGCGTGGCCAGGCCGGTGCACGGCGGCACTGGATCAGCTGATCAGCGGGAGAGCGAGATAAAGGCGAGCCGGAGGGGCCAGTTCGAGAGAGACGCACATGTCCGCGCTGTATGTGTGTCTGTGTCCATGTGTTTTATGTTGTTTCAAGTACATTTATATCATTAAAGTTTATGTTTACTGTTCAGCTGGTTCCCGCCGCCTCCTTGCCCATCCTTGAACTGTTACAACATCTTTCTCACAGCTTTTAAAGTTTATCAGAGACAAAAGGACATTTCATTGCTTTAATATATATGGATCATTGGAAAGCCGTTGAACACTATTTCAGACAGGCGGTTTATGTATGTGACGCATCTACATTTACACATAATGACACAATAAAGAATAGCATTACTTTGGCCTTATTTGATAAGCACAACTATATTGGCGATATAAAGATTAACTGTTTAGATTTCTTAAGAACACACATGAGTAATGTGACTCTGCAGTTTAAAATGTCAATAAATATACCTAAATAATTCATTAAAATATGATTAACAAATTATAGCAAGAGTGCAATGATCCATTCTCTCTCTCTCTCTCTCTCTCTCTCTCTCTCTCTCTCTCTCTCTCAATTTCAATTCAATTTCAATTTAACGAGCTTTATTGGCATGACAAAGACATTTTGTATTGCCAAAGCAATTACATAGAAAAACAAAACAGGAACTAAACTAAGACATGACAACAATAATAACTACAAAGAAATAACATGCAACATTATATAGGGTCAGTGTCAGGGGTCAGGGGTCATCGATACATCATGTGTTGTTATTAGTTGAGTTCTGGTTGTCCCGCAGGTTTCTACAGGATACTACAAATCTTGCAGCTATATTTGCACATTCCTCTTTTTCCCCCAGAATAAAACACATTTTTTGTGTCGGGGTACATGCATTGAAATCTGGACATGTGTTGTTAATTTTGGGGTAATATTTGTTTCTAATTGGTTGGTATTTTGGGCATTCTGTGAGGAAGTGCAGTTCTGTCTCAATCACTCCCAGGATGCATTGGGAGCACAGTCTGTCCTCGCGGGGCAGCCATGTCTGTCTGCGGCGGCCCGTCTCTACGGCCAGACTGTGCTCGCTGAGTCTGTACATCGTCAGTGCTTTTCTTCACTTTCTGTCAGTCACTGTGGTCAGATAGTTTGCCACCGTGTACTCTCGATTTAGTGCCGAATAACATTCCAGTTTGTGTTGAGTTTTAATGGTGTTTGTCCAATGCGTGAGGTATTTCTCCTTTTCTTTGTGTATAATTTGGTTGGGCCGAATGTTTGTGAGTGTGCCGTTATCCTGAGACTGGCCGATCTCCTCAGGTGTGACTTCAGTCAGTCTCAGGACAAGCTGGCATAGGGGACTCTTCACCCCGCTCAGCTCTTGGTGTTTTAGGGCTTTATAATGGGATGTGTTGGGGTCACTTGTCTTTAGATGCTTCCAGAATTTGATGGCTCTTTTCTGAATGTTCAAAAGGAGAGGGTATTGGCCTAATTCTGCCCTGCATCCATTATTTGGGGCTTTTCTTTGGACATAAATGATTCTTTTACAGAATTCCAGATGCAGAGTTTCAGTGGGATGTTTTTCCCAATTTAAATAGTCAAATTTTACAGGTGGACCCCACACTTCACTGCCATATAATGCGATTGGTTCGATGACTGATTTGAATATTTTGAGCCAGATCCTGATCGGAATATCAATTTTAATGGATTTTTTAATGGCATAAAACACCCTTTGTGCTTTCTCTTTGAGTTCATTCACAGCCAAAGCAAAATTACCTGTAGAACTGATTTTTAAGCCGAGGTAAGTGTATGTCTTTGTGATTTCAATGCTTCTGTTTGATAATGTAAAAATCTCTCTCTCTCTCTCTCTCTCTCTGTCTGTCTCTCTCTCTCCATTCTCTCTCTCTCTCTCTCTCTCTCTGTCTCTCTCTCTCCATTCTCTCTCTCTCTCTCTCTCTCTCTCTCTGTCTCTCTCTCTCTCTGTCTCTCTCTCTCCCTCACTCTCTCTCAAATTCAAATTCAAATTCAAATGAGCTTTATTGGCATGACTGTAAACAGTGTACAATGTTGCCAAAGCATTGAGTAATAAACACATTACAATCATAAAAAAGAAAACAACAATAAAACATGTACATACAATAAATTAATAATAATGATTATAAAATATAAATGAAAAAGTAAAATACAGAGAGCAATGATGAAGGGAGTGAAACAAGTATATTAAATGCGAGTATGAATAGAGCTGTAAACTGATGAGGGGTCAGTCTCTCTCCCTCATGTGATGACAGCTCAACACACTCCACTCTCTCTCCCATTAGATACGACAGTTTGTCTATGTCATTTATGTGCTGGAATTCAGGTATAATTTGAGTTATCTGTGTAAAGTGTGTGTTTCTAATGATCTCATATTTACTGCAGTGAGTGAGGAAGTGAAGTTCATCCTCCACGACTCCTTCAGTGCAGTGTGATCACAGTCTGTCCTCTCTGGGTCTCCGGTTCTGTGTGTGTCGACCCGTCTCTACAGACTCCTTCAGTGCAGTGTGAGCACAGTCTGTCCTCTCTGGGTCTCCGGTTCTGTGTGTGTCGACCCGTCTCTACAGACAGACTGTGTTCACTCAGACGATACTTCCACAGAAGTTTTCTTTGTCTATAATCTTTAATATGGATCAGATATGGGGCCAATTTATAATCTGTCTTGATTCTGTGGAAGTAGTTTAATTTATGCACTTGTGTGACTTTGTGCTGCCAATCATGGATGTATTCTTCCTGTGTTATTCTTCCTATCTGTTTGAGTTTGGCCAATCTGAACGGGATGGGTGAATTTAATTGATATTGTTGTATTAAATAGCTCATTGAGTCAGTCTCTGGGTGCGCTGTCCTGTGTGTAAAGGCACAGTGATGGTAGTTATCTGGAGATGCGTCGGACAAATGGAACCAGAATTGATCTGCTCTCTTCTGGATCTCAGTGAGGAGAGGGAACCGGCCCAGCTCTGCTCTACACCCCAGACTCGGAGCATTTCTGTGAATTCCCAGGATGTTTTTACAGAATTCCAGGTGGAAAATTTCAACAGGGCTTTTGTCCCAAGATTCATAATTTAATTTATATTTGGGGCCCCTGATTTCACAGCCATACAGGAGAATGGGTTTGATGATGCTGTCGAAGACTTTCAGCCACAGTTTAATGGGGGGGTTGAATTTAAATAATGATTTCCTGATGCTATAATATGTTCTACGGGCTTTATCAGTCAGATCTTTTATTGCCGAATCGAGCTGTCCTGAAGCAGAGATTGTTAGACCCAAATAATTATAGCTGTTGGTATGATGAAGAATTGTTCCCCCGATTGTGAAGATATATTTATTGCTCATGATCCGATTCTTTTTCTGGAAGATCATGACTTTGGACTTCTCCATGTTCAATGGTAAAGCCCAATCTCTGCTGTATGTTTCCAGAATGGAGAGGCTTTGATGGAGCCCCTCTTCATTAGGGGACAGCAGCAGGAGGTCGTCAGCGTAAAGGAGGCATTTGATTTCTCTGCCATCTAAGATCGGTCCAGGGCAAGATGACTTCTGAAGGGTTGTGGCCAGTTCATTAATATAGAGATTAAATAGAGTTGGGCTGAGGCTGCAGCCTTGACGAACTCCCTTGGTCTGATTGAAATAATCGGTTCTTTTGTCGTTAATTTTCACACAGCATTGATTTTCAGTGTACATGTCTTTGATGACATCATATGTGTTTCCTCCGATGCCACTCTGGAGGAGTTTCAGGAAGAGTCCGTCATGCCAAACAGAATCGAAGGCCTTTTTAAAATCAATGAAGCAGCCGAATATTTTGCCTTGTTTAGTTTGTTGAACATGTTTGTGTATCAGTGTGTGGAGTGTGTAGATGTGATCAGTCGTTCTCTGTTTGGGCATGAATCCAATCTGACATTTATCCAGTGTCTCGTGTTCTTGAGTGAAGTTCACTACTCTGTGATTGATAATGCAACAGAAGAGTTTCCCGAGGTTGCTGCTGACTGTAATGCCCCTGTAGTTGTTGGGGTTGTACTTGTCCCCTTGTTTGAAAATTGGGGTGATTTTATTTTTCTTCCAGTTCTGGGGAAAGTGTCCTGATTTTAATAAAAGATTGAATAGTTTGAGAATAGCATCTTGCAGTTTGGGGCTGCTGTGTTTCAGCATCTCATTGTATATTCCATCCAAACCGCAAGATTTATTATTTTTGAGGGATTTCATTCGTTCAGTCAGTTCATTTAATGATATTTTATTGTTTTATTGTTTTATTTTGTTGTATTGTTGCTGCTCTCTCTCCCTCCATTTCTCTCTCTCTCTCTGTCTCTCCCTCCATTTCTCTCTCTCTCTCTGTCTCTCTCTCCATTCTCTCTCTCTCTCTCTCTCTCTCTCTCTCTCTCTCTCTCCCTCCCATCCTCCTCTTTCTTCCTCTAATGGCTGGTTCAAACCAACTCCAGTCACATAATGACAGTAATGCTACAAGTGAAAGTCTAGAACTGTAACCATATCATATAATAATATTTAGATTTATGAGTAGTTTAATACTGATGTCCGTCATTTCTATTCTGTTCTGTTTCCAGCCAAAGAATCAAAACTTTATGCAACGCGAGAGCTCATTATTATTAATCGTATCGGATGTTTTCACATTACATGCATTTCTTGCATCACTTTCATTAATCGTAATCAAGTTGGGCATCAATACATCTGAAACCCCGTCTTACCGCATTGAGACCAGACAGCTCATAATATAATGAAGCAGTTCAATCCTACTTTATAATGAGTGATGGACATACTGGTTTGGGAAACAGGCATCACTCCTACAATAATGAGCAGTGTTAGTTAAGATGATCATAAAAGTTTAAGTTGCAACATTATAGAAAACCCAGCCAATAACGACTGGTCGCACCAGTCGCCTGATTTCATACGAAGCATGTGATTTAGTGTGAAATCACCCTTGTTTAGGTGTGAATGGTATTTTGGAGATTTCTTTTGGCCATAATATTATTTATCAGCCATGAATTTAAACGGTATCACTGATTACAGTATAATGATTATCGATCATTATATGTGGAATTCCATTTGGTGCCGCTAGTGTTGCAGAAATTATAGCTTTAACTATAGAAATGATAGTTTAAACAATCTATAAAAATAAAAAGCATGCGTCACTGAAGTACAGATCTAAAGAAGCACCATGACTTTGGGCAGATGAGCCACAGAGTTGCACTAATAGGACAACATGTGCATCTGAAGCACTGATTCATCTCACTGAGCCTCTGCAGCCTGCAGCCATAAAGGCTTTCAAGAAACAGGGGTCAACATGAAGTTCACCAGTTCCATCACACACAAAACAGCACTGAGTCATGTTGAACACCCCCAGCACATTTTATAAGCTAAGTGAAAATGCAGTTACACATGCCCAAATGCTGCCAGGTCATCGAAAACAACCAAAGACTGAAAGCTTGACACACTTTTCAAACTGTGTTATACAGATCTAGGACTTTCAGACAAGTGTCTTTATTTACTCATCCTCATGTCATTCCAAACCTGTATGACTACTGTGGAGAACACAAATAATACATCTTGAAGAATGTGCTGTTCATGCTTCTACGCAATAACAATCAATGCAAAAGTCTTGTTTTTGTCTTGTGAGAAAAATACGTTGAAAATCTTGCCTATATGTCCTGGCTCGTCTTGGCATAAGAGTTCAGGAGTAGCCCTGTCTGATTCAACAATGAATCCATTAAAAAGGATCCGTCTCAAATGAGCGATTAATTCACAATCTGACATCGATACTTTTACGAATTTGGTGAGGAGAGCTTGGGTGAATCTCAAGATTTTCAGTGAATATCATGAACTTCATTTTTGGTCTGTTTTTCACCAAAAGCCATCGTTTGGCTAAGGAGACTTAAAATATAGTGCATAAGACATATGAACTTTTTTATGCTTTTCTGGTGCATTTGTGTTAAAAGATTACCTGCTCCATTCCCCATTGATAGTAACTGCAAGTGATCATAGAAGTCCAACAGGTTTGTAACAACATGAGAGTGAGTAAATTATGACAGAACTATCCCTTTAACATCATTATCTTGGGAAATATCTGAATGTGTTAACTGGATCTCCTTCCGTCCGACTGCATTAGAAACAGGAGTCGTAATCCAAATGATCCTTTGGTTCTTTAAAGCAGGTGGACTTCCATCTGTTCTCAGTGGATTGTAATACCTGCCTTAATGAAAAAACAGCAACAAGCAAGACTTAACAACCTCATATCGATCCATCTGGCAACTCTCAATCACCTGAAATTGCCAACTAGTGTCACGAAATACGTCTCAACGGAAGTCATAACTGCACGTCTAGTTTTGTGGAAACCTTGTTCTTTGAAGAGCATTTGTTCAGAATCATGAAGCAGGTAACATAGACACACAGTGTCACATCAGGGGTATATACACCAAATGAGGCCAAAACATTATGACCACCTGCCTAATATGCTGTTGGTCGTCCTCTTGCCACTAAAACAGCGCCGACCCGTCGAGACATGGACTCTAAGAGACCCTGAAGGTGTCCTGTGGGATCTGGCACCAAGACATTAGCAGCAGATCCTTCAAGTCCTGTAAGTTGTGAGGTGGAGCCGCTGTGGATCGGACTTGTTGGTCCAGCACATCCCACAGATGCTACATCGGATTGAGATCTGGGGAATTTGGGCAAAACATTGAACACTTCGTCATGTTCCTCAAACCATTCCTGAACAATGTGTGCAGTGTGGCAGAGAGCGCATTATCCTGCTGAAAGAGGGCACTGCCATCAGGGAATACCACTGCCATGAAGGGGTGTACCTGGTCTGCAACTATGTTTAGGTAGGTGGCACGTTGACGTGCACATGAATGGCACAGGGTTTCCCAGCAGAACATTGCCAGGAGCATCACACTCCCTCCACCGGCTTCCCACAGTGCATCCTGCTGCCATCACTTCTGGTAAACGGCACACATGTACACGACCTTCTTCCACTGCTCCATGGCCCAGTTCCGAGGCTCGCGTGCCCATTGTAGGTGTATTTGACGGTGGACAGGGGTCATCATGGGCACTATGCAGCCCCATACGCAGCAGGGCGTGATGCACATTGTGTTGTGACACATTCCTCCCGTAACCATCATTAAACTTTTCTGTGACTTGTGCCACAGTAGACCTTCTGTCGGTTCGGACCAGACGGGATAGCCTTTGTTGCCCTCGCGCATCGATGAGTCGTGGGCGCTCAACACCCTGTCGCCGGCTTGTTGGTTTGTCCCTCCTCAGATCACTGTCGGTAGGTACTCACCACGGCTGACCGGGAGCACCCCACAAGTCTTGTCATCTATAACACTTTAGCCTTGTCAAAGTCGCTCAGGTCTTTACTCCTGCCCATTTCTCCTGCATTCAACACGTTGACCACGAGAACTGATTGTTCACTTATCTAATCTACCCAGACCTTGACATGTGGCCTTGTTAGATGATGATCATCGTTATTCGCTTCAACTGTGCGTGAATGTTTTGGCTCATCTGTGTATGCAGCAATAAATCAAAGAAATCAAACACAACGTGTAAATAAATAAAAATCTACCTCAGATGTTTGAGTCTAGCCAATAGACAAACTTCAGATTGGAACGTGCAAGTACAGTTCACCACCAGACACAACAAAAACAATTCCTTAAAATGATCTCAGATATCATGCCACTCCAAGTGCTAATGGAGTTGTTGACAAATCCACTGCTCCAGAGACAAGTTGAGAGACTCTTAAAACATTAGCTTTGCTGTTCCGCAGTCCTCGTGAGCTGGCAAACACATGGCACCTCTACACAAAACAACAGCAGATTCATGGCCACTTCAAACAAGGGCCAATTATTTCCACAGATAATGCTGCCACTCTGCCTAACAGTTTATATCACCATACACCTCCAGGAGCCATTTTCACTTTAATAAACAGACAATTCCCTCAGAGTAACCTGACAAAACATAAAGCAAGAATGTTTATTTCTAAAATGATCAGCATGTGTCTCATTTTACTGCTAATGTTTAGAAAGAACAGATGATCCATAGACATTTGCTTGTTTACGGCAAAGAAATATTCATTTTCTCAATGGGCCAATGGTCTTCCAGGGATCATGGTCCAAACTGAGACGGATGGTTTCAGTCTCTTCCACAAGAATCACTCATTCAGCCGCTCAGCTGGTCTGTATCGACCACCCTGACAGGAGAGTCGATGAGCGGAACAAGCCTGGTGGGAGAGACGAGGGGAGCGTCGTGCGAGCAGACAGACATACAACGGACACACACGGAAATGCTGGTCAGAAGAGGATTCAATGAGGTTGATTTAAGAGGTCAGTCAGTGGGACACTACTGAATTAAACAACACTGTCAAGTTTGAAAAAGAAAAAGACGATAAAGTAGATGTAGAAAAGACAACAACAACAATAACAGGAAAAAAAAGGAAAATGATGAAAGATGATGAAAAAGGTGACAACAGCTCCACCGTTATATGATTGTCCTAAAATCAATTCAATGTTTTCAGAGAAAACATGTCAAATGTTTGCAAGACCAATTTCAACAATTTCAGATCTTCACAATGAGCAACAAATGTTCATTTGTAACACTGGATAAATAAAAGAAACAGCAGGAGAGGATTTAACTGTAAAAAAGCCTTGAATTAACACAGCGAGTGTTCCTTTACAATTATTTCAACAAGATTAGAATGCTTGTGGATCAACATTGTTGTCTTGAAAAAGTCTGGTCTGAAAGATTATGACAGACAGACAGACAGACAGACAGATATAATGATCAATAGATAGAGCAACAGACATACAGTTGCTTGGGTGTACTGGGTGGTCGCTAGGGCATTGCTAGGGTGTTCTGGTCTCTTGCTAGGCATTTCTAGTATGTTTTAGTATTTAACTAGATGTTGCTAGAATGTTTTAGCACTTAACAAGGTGTTTATAGCATGTATTAGCAATTAGCTAGCCATTGCTAGCATTTTTCAGCATGTTGCTATATGTTTTTAACATGTTTTAAAACGTAGCTAGCCATTGCTAGCCTGTTGCTAGCATGTTGTTAGCACGTTTTTGTTTATAGCAAATGTTTATATTTAGCTAGGTATTGCTAACATGGTTAGTATGATGCTAGCATGTTGCTAGCATGTATTAGCATTTAGCTAGGAAAAAACCTTTCACTGTGCATGTGAATAGCATCAGTCGTTGCCTTCTGAATAAAGGCTGAGAAAGCCACCGTGAGCATGGTACCAAAGTTCGTCATTTACATTTTTGCTTTGTAGAGGTATCTAAAAATATGCCAGAAAAGCTTTCTTGTTATGTGATTCACTCTACTCAGCAAACGAAAAATAATAAGCAGCGTCTAATATACCATTTCTGACCCAACCATATATTTGTCTCATGTCAATTCCTCTAATATAACATCTCTGGATGTGACTAGTAAAGACAGCTGGCTGAGAGATGTCACTTGTTGTCCTTAAAGGAGTTTACAGATGTGGCAAGGAAACAATATAATAGGGACTATAAGCAACAGCTGCAGACAGGACCAGAGTATGTGAGCGGAGTGGGAGCGGAGCGAGGAGCGTGTTTTAAAAAATTGGAGCGTCTGTTTTCTCTAGCGCCAAGAGCGCTCCACTAATGCTCCATCAAGGGCAAAACACCTGTTAACAGATCTTAAACAATTCACCACATGTTAAGCAGTGTTAAACACTAGGGCTGCACAATTAATCGAAATAAAATCGAAACCGCGATATGACCTTTGCGATTATTAAACTGGAAGGACTGCGATTTAATTAAATATATAGTCTGCTCCTTTCAAAGTTTATTTGCGCTGCTCAGTCCAGTTTATATTGAATTAGCGCATTATTACAGTGTTTTCAGAGATCTGTGCTGCACAACTCTGTAACGGAAGTGCTCGGAGTTCCGTTTGCTTACGCGCGCTGAACGCGTCATTTACACTATACCGGCGCGTCCTGCGTCAAGCGTTTATTATTATTATCTGCGGATGCAGCATCTCAGTCTCCGCAAGAAACAGGTCTCATAATAACGCAAAATACAAGATGGGGAATAATTCAAACATCTTTATTAAATGATTGTTGAGCAAACAGCATTTTTGTTTACTTCACGAGAGTGTGTCACTCTTATTACACTCCCCACGGAAACAAGTGAAAGCGGAACTAATATTACAACGTCCAACAAAATTAAAAGGAAGGAACGTACATATAATACATCGATCAAATATTGAGTTACTATAATACAGTGTATTGCTAAATGTATATATTATAAAATAATGAATAAAAATAATTACATTAAATGGTGAAACTAACCAAAAGTTTCACTTTAAATGTAATTACACCACTGGGTTATCAGTTCAACTTCAGTTTGACATTAAGCCTCATTCTTTAGGACTATCTTATATATAGTAAAGAATAGTTTGTATAAGCCAACTAGGCCTAGAATAAAGAGTAAGATTTATATTTTGTGTATACTGGATTATTCAATCAACCAACATTATTTTTGACAGCAGAATCTAGCCAACAGCTGGTTTAGCAACAGGGAAATGTAGTTCACAGTGACATTGAGCTGAAAGTTCACATATAACCAGTGTTGACAGCTGCTGATAAAAGTTAAATGATCAGCACCGATTGATGAGATGAAGATTGGAGATCTGTATTGGATGTTAAATTCCTGATTGGAGCATCCCTAATATTCAAATTGACTGGTTAAAAACGAATGATGATTAGTGGGCGGAGACCCTGTCACATGGACAAAAACAGGTACACGGTGGACGGTTTGGATATGAGGAAGACTTTGTTTCACTGTTTATATATTTATTTGTTTGTGGTTGAACTGAAAAAGGTCTCAGTTTGGTTTTCGTTTAAGAGGACTCAATTGTGAAAACCCCAGCAGCCTTTTTACAGTTGAACACGTGGAAAACATCATAATCGCAATATTTTTAAAAATAATCGCAATATGAATTTATGTCCAAATCGTGCAGCCCAATTAAACACTATTGGAATTTCTAGGATAATTTATGCATTATGCATTTACTGATGAAGAAGCTCAGCAAATGGAAAGAGGAAGATTGAAAATCTTTACAATTTTAAACGCTAGTATTTCAAACACTGAACTATGCATTAGACATATAGATTGACAGTCGTATCTTGATTAAAGTGTAGAACATTCTGACAATGGGTTTATTTATTCACAGAGTTATAGGGCAGTTTTAATTAAAATAACTGCAATAATAGAAAATAATAGGCAATAATACATATGCCTAATAATGTTTTTTTATTGAATTTAATGGATACGTGCAATGTTAAGAAGAGTTTAACTCGTGTATGATATAAAGAGTCTTGCTCAACAATAATGTGCATTTCTCTCTATAAATGAACACAATGTTCACACGGTCTCTTGCTGGTACCGCTTTCCCCGGTGTCGCTGCGGCCCGCTTCATGCGTGCACTTGTTTATTTATATTTTAAAGGCACTTTATTATGGTTCAGTATCTGTAATGTAGAGCAGTGTTCGCAATATTACTGATAACATCATCAGACCTGGAACTCATTTACTGATACTCGTGTTTGTCCTTGATGCCTAAACACCACAGCCAATCACCAGCACTTTTAGATTTGGGCACATCTAGCATGCTACATGTTCTTATTTGATGTATGTGATGCCATTATATTCAGTGCGAGCCCCCAGACCCGTAATATGCGTGTTATCATTGCTTTGGATAAATTAGGTTCCCGCGAGGATAAACACATACGCACCGCTGCTCTGCACATGCGTGCAAGGTATTGAGATTGTAGTCAGATTCAGATGTTTACATGGATAATGTTTTTCTTCTAAATAGATTATTTTAGCTCTACATCAGCCCCTTCAATCAGATCATTTGAGTGTTTTCATGAAGGCTTTTCAATCCGATTGAGCCATCAGTCGGATCATAAACAGATTATTGGGTTGCATGGAAATAGTGGAACACACATTTGTGCTTTGAGTCGAAATATATGTTTGTGGTAATCAGCATTATGACACAAATGCTGTTGACTGAGATTAACTCATATTAAACCCAGAATATTCCTTTAAGTCAACCCACCACATGAAGCTGATCCGAGTGTGTGCTCATTCTACATCAGATCTGTCTCCTATAGATTTGTTAGCTGGCACGTCAAATGATGCCTGAATGCTCTTTAGCCCGGATGTGAGAAAGTCTGACTGGAGCACAGATGATCGACCGCCCATGCCCCCTCCTCTGTGCCCAGCGCTGTGCCAGTTCAGCATCTGTGAGTGAATCTGTACATATATGAACCATATGTGGCCTCGTGTCCAAACAGATGGATTGATGGCTGAATGCACTGACCTTTACACACACACTCTTACAGGAAGTGTGCATGAATGTGTTTTCTGCAGCTGTTGGAACACATGATCGTTAGAACAAAGCGTGAGAGTCTTCATCGCCATCAGGAGATTATTACTACTGTAACCTACATCCACTGCACTGAATCACACCTTTATTCAAGAGTTCAGAAGTAAAACAACAGATTCATTCACCAGATAATCAAACTGATAAACAACGAGTCCACAGAGGTCATGAACATTTATCAAAGTGACTCGTTGAGATCACAGGAACAATCTGTCGCTGTTGTATGTTTGTACCCAATATGCTTGCTGTCCTTTTGGTGCTGTTTACATCACGCAAGTAACACATTTTCTATATCTCATAAAGGGGCAGTTCACCCAAAAATTAAACTTCTCTCATCATTTCCTCATCCTCATGCCATCCCAGATGTGTGACTTTCTATCATCTGCAGAACACAAATGCAGATTTTTAGAAGAATATTTCAGCTCTGTAGGTCCATACAATGCAAGTGAATGGTGACCAGAACTTTGAAGCTCCAAAAAGCACATAAAGGTGTGTGTGAGAATTATGGATCCGTTTCTCACCAACTTCTATCATATCACATCTGATGACATGAATTAAACAACTGGAGTCTTATGTATTAATTTATGCTGCCTTTATGTGCTTTTTGGAGGTTCAAAGTTCTGGTCACCATTCACTTGCATTGTATGGACCTACAGAGCTGAAATATTCTTCTAAAAAATCTTCATGTGTGTTCTTCAGAAGAAAGTAAGTCACACACATCTGGGATGACATGAGGGTGGTGAGATCTCGCGATGCACTAAACATATAATGTGTGTTGTGAACCAGATGTGAATATATTATTGCATCAGCAGATTACTGGTCATTCCCTTGAGTTTACCTGCAGGCATGATGCGATGCAGCGCCACAGACAGGAAGAAGATGGCGTCACTGTAGTATGCGCCGGAGCCCGCGCTGAAGTGTTTCTGCATGGCCTCCACGATGGGGAATAACTTCTCCGTGAGCACATCCACATTGTGGAACACGACCTGAAACAGACAACAGGTGTTAAACAAACACACCTTTCTGTGACCCCAGTGACATTGAGCCGACATGTCTGTTCATGTTCGTGCACAAGAGCGATCGACTGGGAACACTTCCGATGGAGGTCTCGTTCTCAGGTGTTCAGTGACCCACGACAGTCTTCATTAACTGCTGCCAGCACTGAAACACACACAATAGTGCCGTCAATCACATCATGTGTTTCTCTGTCTAGGTTTCACAAAGAGGACTGTGTGCTCAGTCATCACAGGATTTCCCATGAAGCTTTTGATTCCAGGAGTCATATCTGTTTCTGCCACAGGATTACAGTCCACCATCAGCCTGTCAGAACAAAAGTGCCAGTTCAGGAGAAACTGTCGAAATGTTGGACTCATATCCACTGGAACTCCCCCACACGCAATCATTATAACAACAATTCACCTATCTGGGAATAATTTAGGATGAATGTGTTAGATCATATTTCTGCTGCGGCCATCACTGAATATGGGTCAACATCATCAGATATTAAATGGAATTAGACAAATGAGCTAAAAATACCAAACCATTTCTTTCCAGTCTGTGTGATGCAGTGTGTCACGGTTGAGACAGAAAATACAAACACTTGAAATGATAAAAACAACATCTCACCAGAGCCTGTGTGACCTTGATGACCTCAATGCACAGCAGGTGAAATATAGCCAGAGCTGACCTTCATTTGTAATATGCTTTTATAAATATATCAGATAAATCCTCCTCTTTCTTCCATCACAACATAGACGTGTTTAAGAGATATACATGTATGCTTGTAATGTTTTGATCTACAGTATATGAACTGTAATGAACATTTGTGTCTTGGATTTACTTTCTGATGCAAATAAATCTTTGAAATGCTGCACTTTACATGTTTCTATCTCCTTAAAGCTGCACTATGAACGATTGATTGAGTACATAAAGAGTCAGTGTTCAAAATAATGTTCTTTACTCTGATTCGCTGCGGTAAGCCTGTAAATATGATTTGTATTTTGAGCTGTCGGGTTGGGTTTGGGCTTGCGTCGTGATGTCATGTCCGTAAACACAGAAGAACCATCGGTCACGTGTTCCGGCTGGAGAAACGACGTTGAGTTCAGTCACACACACACTTCAGGACATCATCACTGCAGTACAGATGCATGTTTATCTGTTTGGTGAAGTTGTTTACCTGTTATAATGTTTGCATATGTTTTCTGCTAGGGTTGTTGAAGCTAATATTACTTTTCAGAAGAGCTGCAACAAACGATTATTTTGATAAATGATTAATCTAATGATTATTTGAATATAATTGTATAACATAATATCAACATTAAAACAACACATTATGACTCTGAATATCTCCAGTCATGATCACACGGGTGATATCCAGGAAACCTCAAACCACAGATTCATCTGTGCAGAAGAGCAGTGCTGAAACACCACCACAGGTGTCGCTGGAGAGCACAGAGTTACGGACTGCAGCTTTAACGCTACGTAGCATTCAATTACAGAATCAATTATTGGCAAGAGTTATGAAAGGCTGATTTCCTACAGCAGCCTAAAACTATGACTAAATATCTATTTGACTATTGTCAACAAATCAATCTTCTGTTTTCAGTAACTAATAGGGTTAGGTTCCAAACTGAAACTGTGCTTATATGAGGATGAATATATTACTGAAGGGTTGATCAGGGAACCACAACAACATGATCAACATGTGTGAGGGGATATTATTTATTATTATACTCTGCACACGTTCAGCTGGCCAAAGATGATTATTATGTGCTGATGAATTAAGCCAAATACTCATTATCTTGTGTGTGTGTGTGTGTGTGAGAGAGTGTGTGTGTGTGTGTGAGTGTGTGAGAGTGTGTGTGTGTGTGTGTGAGTGAGTGTGTGTGTGAGAGTGTGTGTGTGTGTGTGTGTGTGTGTGTGTGTGTGTGTTGGATTAAAGGTAATCTGGACCTCACAGTGTTTCTACTAAACTGAGCACACAGTCCATCCGTCAGTTGAGGACAGTGGATCAATCTATTAATGTCTGGCAACAGCAGTAAACACTACACACGGATGTTGCTAGGCAGGAGAAGAGTCAAAACTCTTTATCAGTCAAAACTGATCTGAATTTTACCTAAATAATCATATTTTAGAACTTTAAAGATTTGATCAAATGTTGTCACACACACAAATACACACACACACACACACTCACAGTGTAACACTGCCCCCATGTGACCAACACCAGCCACTGCACATCAGTGTTAATATATTGGTAACTACAGAAGTTATTGAATCATTTGCTGGTTCATAAAACAGCTTTATGATTATTTGACAGATTTAATTATTGAAAGAATAATATAATCACACACTGATAACTGAGTGAAAAGGACCCTGATAACTGGGGTAACTGGGGTAACAGTTTCCACTAGATGTTGAACAGGACTGAGGGGATTTGAGACACAACAGCATCAGTGAGACAGAGATGATGGCGACAGACCCTCACAGTCAGCATTTCTATTCATGTTCAGTGGGTTCAGGTCAGGCCTTTGTGCACGCCAGTCAAGTTCAGTAAAGCGTTGCATGATGGAGCTCACTGTGTGCATTGGGACATCATCAAAGGGCAGGTCTCGTACACTAACATGTTTGTTTAGGGGCACTCGTGCACGTAAAGCTGTAGAGGAACGGGCAGAGGTCAGATTACGGTACATGTGACCTTTAAAGAATAACTACAGAATTCACCAACAACACGACACCGCTGAGGAACCTCTTTTCCCAATTCATTGTGTAAAATGGAAGTTGACTTCATCCGTTTGGAGATTTGTGTTAATGCAGCATTGAGGAAAGCATGGGAACTCAACAGAGAGAGTTTAATGTTTAATGTAATGGAGATTTACAAGAGTTTGAGTAGTTTGAGATATCCATTAATGATGCACTCATGTATGGGCTGACAATATTTATCACAATGTTATTGATTCAATCATCAGCATATCAGTAATACGCATGAAAACACTGATATGAAAAATATATTGTTTATTTATAATTCATTAGTAGCACACTTTGTAAACACTCTGAACTGAAATGCACAATCCAGAAATAATAATAATAATAATAATAATGATATCATGAATAATGAACATGTGGAAGTGTTGGCAGTAATATGTAATATTTCCATTTGATTCTTTCTTGTTCTCACCTTAATGTGGAGAAACCTCCATAAAGATCGTGACAGTCGTGAAAGCAACACTTTCTTATAGACTACATGCTGACAGAAACCAGAAGACTTCTTTATTTCTTGGGTTTAAACTTTTTAGATTTGCATAATGTGGTTTACACTTCTGGAATTGCCCAAAATATGCATAATAGTATGAATACTGTAATGTTCTATCATACAGCACATACATGTCAAACGTGAGTTCTGTTGTTTCGAAATGCAAAAAAATATTAGAAGTATAAATGAACCTTTATAATATCAATCATCATGATGTCATATTTCACTTGTTTATAGACATGCTTGTCATGTGTTCAACAGATCCGATCCATGTGGTGCAACCCAACTAACGATGAGGACAGGTAGATGTGGCTCATGAAACCGATGGTTTAGTGGTACAACAGGGATAAAGGCCCAGCTAGGTGAAAGACTCCTTTGATTTGATTTTCTACCAAATGTTAAAAGCCCCGACATACTTCCGGAGAAGTCTTTCTTTGTGCAGGAGTAAAAAGAACTTCCAAAACAGCCGAGCAACGGTAACTGTTTGCGAACATTCAGACACCCGTCATACCGCTGTGCTGTTAAATATGAGGACGCAACACCTTTCCGATGTGTCATCAATGACTTTATGCTAGAGTATAATTCACATGTGCAGTAGAACATTTTTAATTTGTCCCGTTTAGATTCTGAATTCAACACGCTAATGCGCTAACACGCTATATGTACCTATAATATGCAGCGATTACAGTAATGGGCACTTGAGAGTATTTGAGTACATTTGATATAAATCATATTTACAGGCTTACCGCAGCGAATCAGAGTAAAGAACATTATTTTGACTCTTTATGTACTCAATCAATACCGGCAATCTGTTCATTCTGAACAAAATCGTTCATAGTGCAGCTTTAAGTTGTGCCGTTAGCCCCATTGTACCCCACATAAACAAGTAAAAGATAATTATTCAAGTTACATTTGACACATCTACTTTTGTTGGGTGCCCAATTCAACTAGGTTCTTTCTACACAACGTGTTTGTGTTGAGATTACATAGTCATTTTAAGTTAAGAAAACTCATTTCAGGGGGTCTCTGTATCTCAGCGAGTATTGATGCTGACTATCACACCTGGAGACGTGAGTTTGAATCCAGGGTGTGCTGAGTGACTCCAGTCAGGTCTCCTTAGCAACCAAATTGGCGCGGTTGCTAGGTAGGGTAGAGTCACATGGGCTAACCAAATTGGCCCGGTTGCTAGGGAGGGTAGACTCACATGGGGTAACCAAATTGTCCCGGTTGCTAGGGAGGGTAGAGTCACATGGGGTAACCTCCTCGTGGTCACTATAATGTGGTTCTCGCTCTCGGTGGGGCGTGTGGTGAGTTGTGCGTGGATGCCGCAGAGAATAGCGTGAAGCCACAACATGCGCTACATCTCCACGGTAACATGCTCAACACGGGCCAGTGGTGGCTCAGCGGTTAAGGCTCTGGGTTATCAACCGAAAGGTCAGGGGTTCAAGACTCAGCACCGTCAAGATACCACTGTTGGGCCCTTGAGCGAGGCCCTTGACCCTACCTGCTTAGTTGGGATATGCGAAAACAACTCCATTTCATTGGCTCTGTACCTGTACTCTGCACAATCACAATAAAGTTGAATCTTAAACTCAACAAGTCATGTGATAAGATGTGCGCATTGACGGTCTCAGATGTGGAGGCAACTGAGATTCGTCCTCCGCCACCCAGATTGAGGCGAGTAACTACACCACCATGAGGACTTATGGTGCGTTCACGTGCTATGGTAATTATGGTAAATACCAAAAGCCGACGTGGAAAATGCACATGAACACCCCCTCATGTGGTATTTTCCACTGGGCAACTCGTAGAATATTTTGATGCACGAGTTGCCGAGATGAGATAACCTTTGACCTTTTCAAAATGGCGGAGAGCAACGCGAGAGTGTTGAATGGTAAGCATTGTACAAAACCAAACCTTTTTTGCTACTGTTAGCTAGGGGTGGAACGGTACATTCGTATTGAATCGAAACGGCGCGGTCCGGTGCACGAATTTACACGGAGAATACACGTTATAAAAATAAATAAAACTCTAAATAGCGATAAATTACGCTCTATTCGTGTTTGGTGTGAACGCAGCATAATGAACAGGCTGCAATGTCAAGATTGCATTTGTGTGTGTGTGTGTGTGTGTGTGTGTGTGTGTTTCTCCATCTTTTTACCACATTACGACAACAAAAGCACTTGAACGCAACACACTGGTAAATACCAGTTCACAAGTGGAAAATATCATATTTACCATAGCACGTGAACGCACCATTACAGCGCTTTGGGAATTGGGCGTTCCAGGTTGAGGAGAAAAGGGAAGAAAATCCCCCCAAAAAAGAAAACTAATTTCAAACATGTGGAACTACTGTCCAAGACTGAATCAAATTCAGCAATTTTGTGAAGTTTGCAGATGGGGTGTCCACATACTTTTGTGCACACAGAGCATCACCATGTTATAATCTCTGTTTTCACATAATTGTTTTGAGAACTGAAAACTCTCTGAATGAGAGCAAATCCCCAAAGCCATGTTCAACAAACAGGCGAACGGTTCAGGTGTGCACTTACTTTCGGTTCACTGTACGTACCTCGTAATGAAAGGTGGCATCCAGGAGAAGTTCGTGAAGTCTCGTCTCGCCCAGCTCCTGACTGCCTGCATCAGAAACGAAGTGAAGAACCAGCACCTCGTCCTCCAGGAAACGTCCATGTTTGGCCATAGAGTGCATGGCCACCTGGAACTTCTTCTGCAGGTTCATGCTCTTGTCAACCTTTGTGAACATCATGAGGGCATGAAAGCGCTTCAGTCTCAACGTCTGCCCCTCCACATCATCTCCGGTTCCTCTCCGGCTCTCCGGATGACCAGACCTGATGTCTACAGACAGATCTGCATCATCACGGTTGGTGTTTTGGCTCGCTTGCGTCTCCTTGATGCGTTTTGTGGTGCTGGAGAAGTTTTGCTTTTCTGAGCCGAAGTAGTAGAATGCCACCACTGCCAGAGCTGCGGCGAACACCAACATGACCTGATAGGACCTAAAAGTGATTGACAGCAGGCGCAGGAGACCCATGTCTGCTCAGGATGCCCTGTGGTCCACCTGAAGGAAGCTCGTGTGCGAGAAGGATATCTAGTGGTCACGAGACATGCGAGAACTAATAATGTTCACACAGATATCTTCAGAAGACTTGGATATGGTGAATGAGTTGCGTGGACAACCTCAGTACCCATCCAGCATCTTCTTCAAAACACAGCAGAAAGAAAGTCATTCGGGTTTGGAACAACATGACGGTGAGTACATGATGACACAGTTGTCATTTTTGGCTGAACTATTCACGTAGGTCGCACTAGGAAATGCGTTTAAACAACTTTTCAAATATCTTTGTCAATAATGTCAGATAACAGACACGATCTCACTGCCTCACTTACCGCCGGCGCCACATTCAAATTATAAGTCAGTTAACTGTCAATCATTCAAATGAGAAGTCCGTTAACTATCAATCACATCGAGCTTTCTGAAAAATGACGATAAAATGAAACGCCAAGACAGAAGCAGCCATTGCTCACCGGAAGTATGTCATAATAAAAGTCTTTAGCTAACCGTAAACTAACAGAGACTACAGGAAGGGAAGATAAAAGTGTAAATGTTAAGGTGTGTTTTTAATACAGCAAAGGAGTAAATTAGTTTATATGATGCACCATATAGAAAGTTTAGAAAATATTTTTTTATTATAAATGTTTCATTTATTTAATACGCTTTGATATATTATTGTATTTGCACTGTGTACAACATTCCACTATTTGTATTTAATTTATAATAATAATAATTATAAAAAAAGACATCTATTCTTGCATAAACTGCATATATGATGTAAATGTGTGTGTCAATGTCTGAAATTAATTTTTACATTAAGGAGCAATATTTGCCCCCAAATAATTTTATTCAGAGGGGGTTTTTTTCCAATCCATTTTAAACAAATCATCTCATCTGTTTGTCAAATTATTCCATTAAATTTGTTCATTAATACAGATTCTCATAATTATTTATTACCTCTTACCTTTTATGTGTGATGTGATATATATATATATATATATATATATATATATATATTACTAGGACTACAATAGAATATTAAGAAATATATCTTTTTTTTTTTTTTGGCCCCACTTTTTAAATTTGTCCCTTTTGGTACCATTTTGTCCTCCCCAAGCACCCTTAATTTCTCACCCTGGTCATGACATCAGTAATAATCAGGAAAGCTTTCTTGAAATACATTTATTTGTACATAGTCACATAACACTCAAAATACTGAAGACAGACGGGATATAAAGCGACTCTTGAACTGAAGTGCACAATGAAACAGAAACATGAGGCTGATGGCCGTTTATAGATGGTTTGTACCGAGTGCAGTCATGGGCCTAAAAGCCCACATCGACAAATGATCAACAGAAACACTAGGGCAACTTTTTGAAGTTTCACTTTCTTTTTTCTTCATTTTAAACTTTACTTTTGAATCTCATGCAAGGAAGGAGGTAAAGAAAAGTATTTGGCCCACTATATATCATTTTATAATGGTGATAGTAAAGAAAACTAAATCTTTATGACATAAATGAGTAAAATGCATTACAGAGAGAGAGAGAGAAATGTAACCACTCCAACCGTTTCAGAAAAGCACAGAAAACCGCTTTGACCTTTTTATTAGAGTCATCGATATACTCCTGACAGTCTTATATAACAGCAAATAAATGTACAATTGATTTTCCTTTATACCGAAATTCTCCTTTTTCTCTCTTTATTGGTGTGATAGAGTTTCTCACGAGCAAAACATTCATAATCGGTATGAAAGTTCCTATGAATGTAAACCTTTAGTGCTACGTAACATCGACGGCTTTGTTGACACGCAAACACGATTCTGAGCAATGATATTCAAGTACAACTCAATCTTATTAAACATCGTCTTCTTTAACTCCTACTTCTTTCTCTTGTTTTCCTTTGCCATACAAAAGACTCCAGAATTTCTGCATCTCAATAGATTACGCAAGCGAGTCGTTAAATGATTTAAAAATAGGTCAATTAGAAAGTTATCGATCACATTAGACGATTGTGAATGGGCTTGTTTTTAGCGGGTCCAGCCCAACATCTGTAGCCGGTACAGACGACACAGGATTGAACAGAAGCATGCATTAAATGGCTTTCGGAGAGCGAAGAGAAGCTGCTGACCGTCACTAACTTCTACAGCAGCCGCTTCAAGCGAGTAAAAGAGCTGCTTAAACACATGCAGGAGATTAAAGTGTCCCGCGGGACTGAAGGCAAAGAATAAAAAGTGCACGAAACACCTGTATACATCAGTCTAAGGGCAAATGGAAATCTGTTCACGTGTTTACTGCATATACGAATTACCACACATTTTACAAAAAGGTAGAAACAGCAAATTAATGCATAAGTGTGCAAGTCAAATAATCGTTTTATTAATTACTAACTCCATCTTCAAGTCTTCAGGCTTGTTTTCACTGTTCTTACCCCATTGCCAAATAGTTTTCCTTGTTTTGAACATAAAACGATTTCATTAGCTTTATCCCTAAAACAAGGCAAAGCAATTTACTGATGTGGCAAGAAAAGAAACACAAGTCTGATCTAATCATTCCGCATCTCCAGTCCATATCTCTTTCACTGGAAAATGGGACAAAAACATCGATTAACATTTCCGTGGTCTTAAAGGTCAAGTCCCTACAAAAGCTTGTAATAAAGGCTCTGTTTGTCTGTCGCTCTACTGTTGGTCTTAAATCATTTGTCTAGGAGTCAGATAAAACCAGAAAACTATTCTTTTTATATCCTCACTAAATTCAGATCTGAAAGGCGGCAGGGGGAGCCCCAACTCTGCCCATAGACATCCAGACTTTTGAGAAGCCTCAACATAAAACTGTAGAAAAGGTCAAAATGTTATTATAAGAACAATCATCAATTTCTCTCTCTCTCACACACACACACACACACACTCGCGCACACACACACTCGCGCACACACTCACACTCACGCACTCTCTCACACACACTTTTCAGATCTGTATGTTGTGATATAAATGTGTGTTTTCTGCCATCTAGTGGACTGACTGAAGACTGAAAGTGGGAGATAAACCAAACGGAACATTTATCACAAGCATTTCAAGCTTTTTTAACAGGATTTCTTACGCTGCATTGAGGCGTCTCCTGCCTTTAAGAACTGTATATTGGAATAGAAGGTAACTGAGAACATGTTTTTGCTAGTGTTAGCATGCACCTGGACGAACGATTTAAGCACAAATATAGACAGATATAGCAAACAGAGCCTGTAATATAAGCTCTTGAAATTGAACATAAAAAAGGCCAATTTGACCCTTAAAGGACTTTTTAGCTTCTGTAGCTTTGTGTATACATGAAATGTACAAAATGACATCGTCAGGTTCAGATCACCTCTAATGTCATGAAGTTTAGGCCGAAAACGTAAAGTTAACTTAACGTAAACCAGTGCTAAAAATTCAAAAGGGCCAGATTGACCCATAAGACCATGGAAGGGTTAAGAAAATCACCAGATGACCGTCAGATGTGGTCCAACAGAATTACCCCTAACTTTAGCAGACTTTAAGAAGAAAACTCTTTTAGATGGTTTTAATGGTTGCAAATAAGTCGTCATTTAAACGGTTTATTTATGCGGGTGTGATCTGCAACAGGAACAAAACAACAAACATAATAGAAATAGCATTGGTTGGTTTCCTGCCAGTATCTACTGTATATATCCATTTAAATAGCACGATTGCACCTCATTTGTACATTTTCACAGCTTAAAGTAATGCAGAAACATGACGAGAGAGGAAACACCGGGTCAGATAGTGCTGATGCTGGAGTGCTTGTTTGTTTGTTTGTTTGTTTGGGAGTTGAAGACGCAGACGCTCGAGAGCTTGTAAATCAAGAGGCGAAGGGAGCGGATTGAACTGTCGGCCCCAAGCAAGGCACTTAACCCGACTACAGAGGGCGTCGTCTTCCTGTTTCTACATGTCCACGAGAACGCTTTAGTCCATTAGTGCGAGAGACACTTTTCACCCCAACTCACTACCCATGATACACTGCATGCGTCCCATTAAACAAAGAAAATAAAATTCAATTATCTTGATTGCTCAATCCAAGTTAGAAGCGGAAGCGCCACATCGGAGACATTCACTGCACATTGTCCACACTTATGAAAGGACAGACGGCGTGTACATGTGTGTACATGTGTGTACATGTGTGTATATGTGTGTACATGTGTGTATATGTGTGTACATGTAGTGATACTGCGCTGTACTGTAGTGTCATTGGTAAACAACATTTCACCCACTTAAAGCCATTTCACCATCTAAAACATCCATTTCGTCCATCTTTCAAAACACTGAATAACTACATACAGCAGAGCAGCTGTCTTATTCCTGCATCAGTCAACGTGTGGACATATGCAAACACCCGATTCGACTGAAGGGGGAGCACTTCCTCTCCTGCTCATCCCATGCAAACGTGTCTTACGGCTGTCACACAGAGTCGTTACTGATAACCTGGATTCCTCTGATGTTGTGCACACTGCAACCAGAAAAACATCCGCTCCGTTCATTGGCAGATATTCCACCACTTTAAAGACCTCTTGGCGAGCGGTAGTTCCCCTTTGTGTCAAAATCCACGCTAAATACTTCCGAGGACATTATGGCGAGATTTAGTGTTATGCTTTATTTGTAGGGCTGAACGGGAAGTGAACGGCAAGCATTAGAGGAACTACACCATTATCCTGACTGATATGTGATTATTGAGAACATGTTGCAATGGAGACATTTGTACGAGAGATACGAGTATGTAGTGCTACGAACGCGAGAGTATGAAAAAATTCATAGTAAAAATCAAAACATCCAGTGCATAATCAGGTATACAGGTTATCGTTGCGCTCGCTGAGCATATAAAGGAAGAAAGCTTATGATCCATCACTCGAAGGACAGGACACGCTTCAGCACCATCGGTTACACCTCCTCTGTGTTCCAGGGCATTAGTGTTGGTTTGGTAAATAAAGGTCAGGTAGCAGACCAGACGGTTTCATACCCTGTTTTCTAGCGTGTTCTCGGAGGTTCCGTGCATATTAGAAGGCATTTGTAGTTTTAAACAGGAAGACGCGAGCATTCCCGCCTAAGCTCCTGAAGAGTGCACAACCCTTTTCACCAGCAACGTTTGTTTTTTCCCCACAAAACAAAAATATCATAAATATTAATAAGTAGAATTGACTCTCTGTGAAAAGAGCAGCACGAGGGGGAAAAGACAAGGCTATAATGTACAAGCACGTCTCAGTATGGAGGACAAACACAACGTCCTTCTGGGTTGATTGAGTGCTCTGAAGGTCATTTGTACATGAGGTTTGGGTGCCATGATTCCACGTGGCACAGATCGAGCAGCACGGCCCAGAACAAAGGTCTTGGTTTGGCCCGTTATGTGCCGGTGGGTCTGAATTCGCTTCGGCTCAGTTTTGGGCGTGGTGTCGGATGGTGTGGAAGATCCAGTCCATCTTGGTGGTCCATCCACCGTGGTGAGCGTCATTCATCTGCTTCATGAAATAGTCCAGGGCTTCCTGCTCGGTCTTGTCCAGCGCCAGGGTCTTGCGGATGTAAGCGATGTCGTCGAAGGACTGCAGCTCTGGCATGCCCGAGCCCAGCATCATGGAGAACAGGTTGATGAACAGGTTGGCGTGCTGTCTGATGGCCAAGTAAGCCTTGTAGCACATCTCCTGGAACCTGCAGGGGGGAGACGGCGAGACACGTTCAACTCCAGCTTCATTGTGTGGAACATCACAGTAAAACTCAATGTGTACACTTAAACAACACTCAAGTTCAACACGAAACCAACATTGACCCATTAGATACACGTCCCTGGTCTTACAGTGAAGGGTTCATCAATGCTAGTTACTCGAAAGACAAGTTATCTACATGATATTAGTATATCAAAACATACTAATGACTTGCTCTGCCTCTGAAATGACATCACCAACACCTGTTATTTACACACCACCGGTCAACGTTTCTTTCACCAGTCAATCAAATCCTAATTAGTCAAATCAAGTCCCGACCTACATTACTTCCTGTTTCATTCAGATTAAGATGCATTCAGGTGATCCAATCACAAGTGGTCAGCGCTAAATACACTTTATGTGAACGAAAAGACACAAATTCGCCCGTTTTCTCATTGGAAACATTTCATAATATCACTGTCCTGGTCAAAAAAGCAAAGTTTGTGGGGAATAATTGCCATTTTCTCTACTTTTGAGGCATAAGCAATTAGGAAATAACACTTTCTACCCAGGAACCAAAATTGTGTCCCATAGTGTACTTGTGACCCCTTCTGGAGGTGCCACCAGGTGGCGACAAATGAAAGTCTAAAGTGCTACGAGCGTGTCATTGACAGTCATGGCCGAAATCTGCCAAGAGACATTATAGAGTTTAAGCATTATAGAACAAAGCAGATCTGTAATTTCCACTCAGTGAATGACGAGCATGACTTTACATCCAAGAAGACAACAATAATAGTCTAATAATAATAATATCAATAACATCCTAACCTTCTTCATTATTCAGTCGAATGTTTGTCCTCCACATTAGGGTGCGCCACATGATATATAGAGATCAGTGGAGTCTACACACTGAAATATTTCATGTAGCTTTGTACTCTGAAAGATCATTTGTGAGGCAGAACGGGTATGAAAAACACTTTCCGAGGTTGTGCTGACACATCACTTCATAGACAGAAGTCATGTGACTTCCCCTCAACGTCACGTTTACCCCTTAATAGCTCTTCCGCCCCTTTCTCTGCTATAATCTCACAATAAGATCATCTCACATGCCGATGCTGAAGTAAACGAACAACATGCCCCTCTCGTTCAGTCGCTCCAGGTCATTCCGTTTGTTTATGAATGTTTCACAAATGCCGTTTCTTTACACGCAACACTGAAGCGCCACTGAAGCGCCACTGAAGCAAGCACACGATTGGTCGTCGCTGTAACCGATCAAGAGATCTGCCTCGGTTGGACCGTGACTCCCAAACATACGATTGGCCACGATCAATCATGAGGGTGTAATCACACATAACCGCTGATGTTGTTTCACAATGTGCAGCCGCCAGCAGTGATAAACGACACAAATCAAACTATAAAACCACTAATCGAGTCAGATCGTTGCCATGTTTTGTGCTTGTAGCGGAAACCTTGCTAGCAACTCAGTCAAATGGTTATATTAATATATTTTCCAAGACGAATCATTATTTTTTCCAGGACATTTGGGTATTTTTCTCATTTTCCATGACTTGAAAACTGTATTGCAAAATTCCAGGTTTTCCAGGACACGTGGGAACCCTGGATGTGTCTGACTTGATCATGTGATCCGATCACCTGAGCTGCATCTTAATACCAGGAGTAAACGGGGACATTGCGTAAGTAAAATGCATTTCATGTGGACTTCAGTAGAGGGATGTTTTGAGCATCCTTATAGCCAGCTGTAATACGCTCCATCCATAGATGAATATAAACCCCAGCACAATGAAACAGCACACATACATTAAGCACTGAACGCTCAAGGCTTGTCCTTCAGCTGGAGACCATTACAACAAACTCCTCTGAGACACACTCATACAGAACAAATTCTGCTTTCATGAAGCCTCTTGTCTTTGAGCGCCGCTCTATCTGTCCCGAAGCGGAAGTCTGGAGGAGAGGCAGGAGGAAGGGCTGCTGGGATGGGGGCCAGTGGGGCCATTCTGAACGTATGAAAGCGTCTTTTGTTCAGAGTTTCCAAACGTCTTGGACCAAGTTAATGTTGAACACCCAAAGGAAGTGTTTCTTTAAAGCTCTCACAGGAAAACAACAACACCATACACAACGCGCGCACACACACACACGCACACGCACACACACACATATATCACACACGCACACACACGCACGCACACACACACACACACACACACACACACACACACACGCACGCACATAACACATGCACATATCACACACACACGCACATATCACACACACACGCACATATCACACACACACACACACACGCACACACACACACACACACACACACACACACACACACACGCACACACGCGCGCACACACACACACACACACACACACACACACACACACACACACACACGCACATATCACACACACGCACACACACGCACACACACACACACACACACACACACACACACACACGCACGCACATAACACATGCACATATCACACACACACGCACATATCACACACACACGCACATATCACACACACCTCACACACACACACCTCACACACACACACACACACACCTCACACACACACCTCACACACACACACCTCACACACACACACACACACACACACACACACACACACACACACCTCACACACACACCTCACACACACACCTCACACACACACACACCCACACACACACCTCACCCACACACACACCTCACACACACACCTCACACACACACACACACACACACACACCTCACACACACACACACACACCTCACACACACACCTCACACACACACACACACACACACACACACCTCACACACACACCTCACACACACACACCTCACACACACACACCTCACACACACACACCTCACACACACACACACACAACTCACACACACACACACACACACACACCTCTCAAACTCTCTGGTTTTAGTGCACTCTTGTGTTCCTCCTTTGCTGATCACTATTAAGAAGTCTTGAGTTAAGACGAACGGCACTCGCTCTCGCTTGTAGCCAAACTTCTTCTTCTTGTGGTCCAGAAAGTGGCCGAAATCTATATGAAACAGCTGCAGGAGCAGAAGCAGAAGACAGCTGGTCAACATGAGACGAATGACTCAATAATATGAGAATAAATGAAGATCAGGTGCCCACCTGCCCGTCGTCCTTCACCATGATGTTGCTGTTGTGTCGGTCGCCGATGCCCAGAATGAAGGTGGCCACACAATAGCCAGCGCAGGACCGCGTGAATAAGTCGACCGCCAGATCGTACCTGTAAACACAGATGATTTAATTCCAGAACTTCCACAAAATGTGTGACAGCTGCTCCATTTAACCAGTGCTTGATGATTAAGGGATTCATGAGTGGAGAACAAACTACTGATAAACCAATACATCTCTCGACCACTACAGAACTCATGTGTCAATCATCACTCACATCTCGCCCTTGTTCTTGTCCTTCAGCCACTGATGCAGCGTTGAGCTGTTAAACTGCAGCGCCCCCTTCAGGCCTCCCTTACACTGGATCTGCATGATGGTGTGGGAACTTCTCACCACCTCTATGAGACCCACACAGTCTCCGATAGACAGACAGCCGTACGGGAGCATTCTGGGACACACAAGGGAGTTTATTACCACATGATCACAAGGGAGAAAAGGGCCGGATTCATTGACTTTTCAAATATTATTATTATTTCTGGGTCAGTTTCTCTGGAGCAACCTGTGGTGAACGGGACAGTTCACCCAAAAATACACAAATCTCTCATTATTTACTCACCCTGATGCCATCTTATGTGTGTATGACTTGCAGAAGACATCTGAAGTAAAATAGAAGTATATCGGTTCTTATAATGCAAGTGGACGGTGATTCGACCAGTGACGCTCCAAAAAGAACAGACAGTCCTCATAAACATCATCCGTACGACTCCACAATATCATTCCCAACAAACAAAAGTCACTCTCATCTAAGATGGCATGAGGGAGAATAAATGATGAGAGAACTTTCATTTTTGGGTGAACTGTCCCTTTAAAGACCACGTGAAATGTCAAATCAAGCAGATTTATTTTCCTGTTTTGAGGAATTCCGGAATTTCCAACGGAAACGGCACTTTATGTCAGACTTCCAACTTGGAAACTCAAAATATACAGTGAGACAAAGTTTCTACATTACAGGATATTACAAATAGTTTGGCAAAGCACCCGCACCTCAGGTCCAGCCCCTGATTCTGCCAAATATTCTCCATTATCCTGATGATCTGAAGGGTCAGCATGTCCTGCCGCAGGTCTAAGGGAAGAGGAAAAGTGGGAAAACTCATGTCACTTTTGTTCCACATCGCACTCATACAAAGACAGATAAAAGATGATCTGACCGTCTCCGTTCTTGAAGATGATCTCATTGTTCTGGAAGAGAAGTTCGGACATGATGTCAGGGTTTTCCCAGTTGAGCCACAGCGGTCTCTTGGCGGAGGACATGATCCTACAATCTTCAAGTCTGCCGTGCAAACACAAGAACAAACCAGATGTCAAGCGTCATTTGAACAGCTCCTGCTGGTGTGCATTGATGAGCGGATTACTCGTACTGAACAGTGTAATAACTGGGACTCACCGCAGGTTACCCAGCTGGTGGGCGGGGTTGAGTGGAGACGTGAAATTTTGGAGGGCATCCATGTAGTCGGGTCTCCTCATCTGCTCCACCAGGAACTTCATTTGCACCTGGAAAATAAGTAATGATAATTCTCTTTAAAGGGATCATAAAGTGCATTTTTAATAATGTTATTATATTCGCTGAGGTCCTTTATGCAGCAAAACAGTCACAGTTTAGTAATATATGATCACCCCCCCCCCCCCCCCCCCCCCCCGCTAACAGCGTGCCGCCCCTCAAATACAGCAAACCTCAACATTATAAAACAAAAGTGCATCTGAATATATGAAGCTGTTCATCTCAAGCACAACTGTTATCACTCAACACCATAAACTAACAGACATTTCAATATTCATGAAGTGTTTTTAACATGAGCCGGAAAAACAGTCCAAAGAATGGTGAAATTACGCACACACATACAGTAGGCGCACTGAGGTGCACACCGCCGGAAACACACCAAAACGGTCAAAGACGTCCATCGTTCATCAAAGACGTCAAAGTCGTCCTATGTTTACATACTCCAACAATTAAAAACAGTGCAGGTGTGTGTGTGTGTGTGTGTGTGTGTGTGCGTGTGCATGAGTGTGTGTATGTGTGTGTGCATGCATGCGTGTGTGAGTGTGTGTGCGCGCATGTGTGTGTGTGCGTGTATATGTGTGTGCGCGCATGTGTGTGCGCGCATGTGTGTGCGCGCATGTGTGTGCGCGCATGTGTGTCTGTGTGTGTGTGCGTGTCAGCATGTGTGTATGTGACGGGGTTTGTGCAGCAGCTGAATGAAAGATAATTGCTTCCCCCTTTCAGAGTTGTAACTCGACACTGCGTCTTTTAAAAGCAGCGAGATACATGACAGCGGTCAAAGAGTCCGTGTAGTTCATGTTTATACACAAAATCATTCAAAATAGTCCAGATGGGTCCCAATTAGTGTTACGATTCAACGATCTGGATCGATGCATTGATCCAATAACCAACGATCCAACGTGTAGATGTACCTTTATTTGAATACTCTCATGTGTGCCACGTCCGTACGCATTTCCCGCGGACAATGAAGCGACCTTATTACATTCATTTAATTTCATGAGGGCTAAATATGCTTTTCATGTGGGACACGGCTGTGGGGTCGGTGAAGCCCAATTGTGCTCTGCTATCCATGCATATAGAGAGAGCTCAATGACATATTCAGATTATATTTGGCATTTAAGGGCAAAACATTTTCTATTGATTGTGTAAAATAGGCACTTAATATCAGAATATCGTATCGCAGGCCAAGAGAATCGATACAAGATCGTATCGTGAGGAAACGTCCGATTTACACCCCATGTCCCCTTTAGTGTTACGTTAGGAATAGTTAGCCACACAAGGCCTGCTCGTCTTGCACTGCACGCCGGTGGGCGGGGCCAAGGATGCGATGACACATGTTGTGAGACATGTAAATACAAATGAGCAATGTTTCATGACATCATTTGAAATGAGACGTTTCGGCAGGAAGACTATAAATGCTCCGGGGAGGAAGTTTGAGTTCTGAAATGTACAGTATGTTTGTTTACTACAGTTACCTCTTATATGTCTAAATATCAAGGAAATCTTGATTCATGACTCCTGTAAACTCAACTAGACCTTTTTAAAAGGTGATGCCCGTCTCTGTTTATCACATTAACTGTTACATTTAAGGTAATGCTTTTAAGTCTTCTGTCAGCTGCATGTCACATCTAACAGAGGTTTCTTGCGTATCCAAGCAGCTACTTGCGTATGAGGTCAAAAGGTCAAAGGTTGAATTTACCTTCTGAGTCTCATCCTTCTTCTCCTGCTTGAGGATGTCTGTGAGGTTGATGAGCTTCTCCATGGCTTCCACCTGTCTGCTCAAGTGCTTCAGGTACATGCCACACGCCCGGCAGTACGACTCGAGCAGCAGACCGAACCGCTGACTCACCGTTTTATTGTGCATCTCTGACCTGCAAGCCCACAAACGCTTACATTTCACAACATCTCAGTCCTCAGACAGTAATTATGCCGCTTTAAACTCGGACAGAACGGAGAACGACATGGTTACTTACTTCAAATGCCAAAAGAAGAAGTGCCCGATCCTCTGGTTGGTAAGAGCTTTTTTCAGCAGAAATCGCACCAGCGGATTGTCCAGATACTGCTCGTACTTCAAAACCTTTAACAAATATTTGCATTTAATCACCATAAAAATCTACGAGACGGCATTTGTAATTAATGTCAATAATGTCTTTAAAGGGAAGGGTCACCCAAAAATGACAATTCTGTCATCGTTTACTCACCCTCATGTTGTTCCATACCTGTATGACTTACTTTCTTCTGTGGAGCACAAATGGAGATGTTTCACCTTTGTTGCATCTTATTTAAAGTGAATGGTGACTGAGACTACAAACATCTCCGTTTGTGTTCCACAGCGGAAAGAAAGTCACATGAGTTTGGAACAACACGAGGGTGAGTAAACGATGACAGAATTGTCATTTTTGGGTGACCTGTCCCTTTCATTTGTGGCCAAAGGGAAGTCCAGTGTATTTGAGTTCATGAAGAATACATCGTCCTCACCTGGACCAACTGAATGAGGTACTGGGAGAGTTTATCATCGGTCAGGTACTTCTCAAGACACCGAACTGCAAAGTCTCGAATCATTGGATCAGGATAGTTACAGTCCAGCAGCTCCATGGCTTGTTCTGGCTTTATCGCCGGCCAGTCTTTAAGGAGGCAATACATCTGTGCCACTTCATCGCGGGAATTCCACTTCACCGCCAGCAGGATCTTTGGCAGGATATCGGGTATGTTTACACAATACTGCCTAGAGTACAGACACACACGGTGTTGTTAGTGTGCACTGCATTCACACCAGGAGCCCTAGCGAGGGCACTACACTACCTGTGTCTCCAGAGGAAGTCTTTCTCCTGCTCTGTGATCTCAGAAAGCGGGTCCCTGTTGCTCAGCTGCCGAAGTTGCTCTATATCGGTCTCCGTCATGGCATGATCTCGTGCCAGTCTGCTGCTCTGTAGGAGGATGTAGGAGTTGACAAATAATATAGATATGAACTTTTTTTTTCGACATTAAAATATTAAATATACACGTATGAGGGAAAGTGTACATTTGATAAATGCTGTAAGGGTCACAATTTATTTTTAGGTTTTTCACCATTTTAATCATCTTTGAGTTTTTTGCATTGTGAGAAATAACAAATATTCCACGTGATTTCTCGATGAATATGAGGTTGTACAAACCGCATGCATAATAATTCTAGAAGCATCCAATGTTTCAATGGAGGGCCCCGTATCAAGAGTGTTAAGCACATATGCGATGTGTCCCAAGGTCGAAAGGTCAGTGGGCATGGGCATGGGCATGAAGTTGTGGTAATATCGTGCAAACATGTGCGAAGTCCTTGTCAAGTTATACCGATATAAGTGAAGACAGCCCAGGGCGTCAACTTACCGACTAGTCGTCCAACATCTGACTAGTTGATTATGGGGGCAACTACTAATATTCATATTTTTTGTGGTGGTGCTTTTAAAGGGAAACACGGTTCTTAAATTAATTGAGAGACGCCACTTCTCGGAGAACGTTTTATCGTGATGATAGCTTTCTGTGGGAGGGATAATGTACGGTGCATCCGGAAAGTATTCCCAGCACTTCAGTTTTTCCACATTTTGTTATGTTACAGCCTTATTCCAAAATGGATTAAATTCATTATTTTCCTGGTTGTGACTGTGGGGATCAAACCAGCAACCTTCTGATTACCAGTTACGTGCTTTAGCCCACTACGCCACCATCAAAGTGACTTACAGTGCACTTATTACAGGGACAATCCCCCCGGAGCAACCTGGAGTTAAGTGTCTTACTCAAGGACACAATGGTGGTGGCTGTGGCGATCAAACCAGCAACCTTCTGATTACCAGTTATGTGCTTTAGCCCACTACACCACCACCAAAGTGACTTACAGTGCACTTATTACAGGGACAATCCCCCCGGAGCAACCTGGAGTTAAGTGTCTTACTCAAGGACACAATGGTGGTGGCTGTGGCGATCAAACCAGCAACCTTCTGATTACTAGTTATGTGCTTTAGCCCACTACACCACCACCATTCCCCGTATAATTTGCATCTTTTCAAGCTTGCGATGGCAATTATTGTGCTGTAGTACCCTTCACATACCTGCTTGTGTCCAAATAAATCCCCTTCAGAGAGCATCTTGCAACGCATCCGCGGGCTCGCGGGAGACAAACGCTAATAATCATCAATGCACTTTCAATGCATCCGCAAGAGATAAACACATGTGTCGTTCTGTGCATCTTCAGTTTCTACCTAGTTACTGTGGTAAAGTACTCATGTTGATGATGTAATCATATCGCAGTTCAGACACAAACAATATGACCAGCGGGGACACGGGAGGAAACGAATTCTGGTTCGGCCCAAGCGATCGGACCGTGTGAAAGCACCCTTCATCAAGGTATGTGCGGTTTATACTCAGAAATATCAGACCACTAGATGGCGCCTTTGAGCAATCAGAATAGAGTATTCCCGTGTAATAACAGTGAACATGGAACAACCCGCCGCAAGACGTTTCATCATTAAAGCACTGTTTATAAAGCAAAGTGTCATGTGTTAAATCCTCTGCTGTGTGTTATGTTCCTGTATTTGTGAGGTGTTCTGGGAAGATTGCCCTGAAACACACTTGTGAAACACCAAGTGGTGCGTAGGTGCTATTGAAGCGCATCATTCTGCGTTGTGCATAGGCGCTTTTGTGCCAGTCTGGAGCCTTTCTTATTTCTCTTACTTTTATAGTTTTAGTCTATTTATTTGTTGAATGTCCATTAGCCGCCATGTTGAAGTGCTGCACTTCCGTATTTCCCTCTGAAACGCATCTGATCCGGGTAAGGTGAACATAACGGAGCCTAATTATACTTTTATGACTTTTAACTAGTTGACAAGTTGTTCGAACAACCCACCGACAACTTTAGTAAAGCCACAAGTTTCAATTTTAATTGAAGTGAGATTCCCCTTGGAAACAGGAATTGCGCAACAGGAAGTGTGTCACTATAATGAATTCATTAGGATGTGTGTGTGTAAGCTCACCTGTCCAGACTGGCAGTAATTGTACCCCATCTCTCTGGATATTATCCAGTTGGCATGATCCTCAATGGTGGCCATGTCAGGGTACTTCACGGGAGAGCTGAAATAATCAAACTCCAGCTCGAGACAGGGCGTTTCCTAGAGCACAGAAACCATCAGAACATTATAGTACACTTACAACCTTCATCGTCTATGCAGTTACAACCTGAGTATAGTATTAATTGTCATCGGATCATTCAAAGTCACTAAATATATGCTTGTTCTTGTTTTCTGTCATTTTGCTGTGAGATCTGTGGCAGGATAAAAGACTCCATGCTGAATAAACCGCTTTGGAACATGAGCTCTTGATTAACTGTGTCATCTCAGATTAGACAACACTGAGCAATCTCATTAAAGGCACCGTGCAGACGGCTCAGCACTGAAAAAGGTCACGCAGAGACGAAACCTTGTTGGGGTTGGAGCCTGTGACACCAATGGGGTTGAGGAGGTCTTCCAGGCCGTGTGGTACCGGCCACAGATTCAGCGCCATCTTCCCTGCCACCAGAGTGTGCGTGTAGTCGAACAGGTTGACGTTCCCCCAGGCCAGCGGGCAGTGCTCCTGAAATACATCATTAAACTGAATACATTTCACAGCACTCTTCACCTCTGAAACACTGTAAACAACATTATGAACCAAGTGTTGACAGTGTTATAGCCGTGCTTCTCAACTGACCCGTCATGACCCAAACATTATTCACAGATCTGTTCTGAAATCACGGACGCCAGGAAAAAGCAATGCTATATGCAAATGATAAAATGCAACTAACCACAAAGCTGTGCAGAGTAAGGACAGCAAAATAAACAGGTTGTGCAACTTTTAGAAGGAAGGACGGGAAGGAACTACTGGCATATTTATTGTTGTCAAAGTGCAACCAATCAAACTCTACGGTACTTTTGGTGTGAATAAATCTGTCACTGGGTTGAAGCTTGTCAAATTAGACAGATGTCAACATGGGTATGTTGCGTGACATGCCCTCATATTTCACCACCAGACCGCATTACATACAGGTTCGCTGGCATCGTTGGGCCTGTGACTTTTGCTAATAATAATATTTTCCATGTTTGATTTTAAGGACATTGTATCTACTTTAGATTGATAAACAACAGCGGTATTGTGTTAAATCGAACTGAAAAGCGCCGATTCGATGAGATGCGGACTAGTGGTTTTGATAGGAAGACTACATAGGGTGCACTATAGAGTCGTCACCTCTTTTGCCCCTTTCCTTCCCTTCACAGAGCAGATGGACAGACAGAGTCGAGCCGCCCGTGGGACATCAGGAATGTACATGTCATAGGTCAGCCACTCATTCCATCTGGGATTGAAAGAGAGAAAGCTGCATCAACAAATGTACACATTTAACATGTTCTTGTACTTGTATTGTGTGTTCTCCTTTAAATATGGTCAAGTATATGCATGGCACCTCGGGTTGGAACACGGGACACGTTGAGTGTTTACATTGTCGCACAGCTGTTCTCCTCCATGATAGATCCCTGTTCGCACATAAATCTGAAACAAGGGTTAACGACCCGTGAGCAAACATCCAATCCAGTACAGAAAGCTTTTGCCATTTTAAATGCTTATACATGCAAACAGCTTCCTGTTCTTTCACAATAAATGTAAAACTTCTGCAAAACACTCCCCCCGTATATTCCATCTCTCCAATAAACGATTCATCAACCACCTTCAACATGCAATCAATCATACACACATATCAGATAAGCACCTTGTCAATGTCCCTGATATTCACATTAACGTATGTGGCGCAGAGGACACGTATCCTCAGAGTGCTGTTAATGGTCCAGAGAGATTTGGTGGAGGCCTCGCCGTTCATATAAGGTGTGGCGGTGGAGATGCGGCGGGCGTAGGAGGGCATGGTGAAGTTGTCCATGGGCAGCTGGGAATAAAGACTGTCCTTGGACATAAGCATGAGGTTTGGCATGCGACCCAGCATAATGCAACTCCGTACATACTGAAAGAGAGAGAGAGAGAGGGTGAAAACAGACATAATGTTCCATAATCATGGGCATTCCAGCATGTGCTCGAAACACCAAATCAATCTGTGATCTCCTATGAGTGACTTCACATGCAGCACGGATACTGAAACATGACTAGAGAAATAACACAGATGAATGTGAGATACTTCACTCTTATAAGTAGCCGAAATCATGATCAAATTAGCCAAAATATTAAAAAAAAACAAGCACAAGAGGGCATTTTAAAATTGTAAGAATGGCAGGAAATTTGATTGTGTAGAAATCTGCAGGCTACTAATCGGTGTGCAGTATAGAGGAAGAAATCTCTATTGAGGAACTGAAAATAAAGTTATATCCATGTTATATAACACTGCATTCTTACACTCTTTGGCCACGTGCAGACCACAGCTGAATGTGGCCCAAATCTGATTTTTTAACTCACATGTGAGAGAGATCTGTTAATTGGTTGACCATGTGAACAGCCAATCTGACATTTACAAATCCGATCTGGCCCACTTTCATATATGGAAATCAATTGTATACTGTACGTATCTGATTTTTTCCGATGTGGCTTCACATGTGCGCACAGCCAGGGCAGATTTAATATGATTTTTTTCACATCAATCAAACTCAACATGCATCACTTACATTACCATGTAATATGCCTGTTATAGTTTAAAACCTTTCATTTCAAATCATTACTTTTATCCTAAATTAAAGGCTTATAAGTATTTTTTTAATGATATAGATGTTGACAAATTCTGAGACACATCCTAAGAACAACAGCAGACAAACTGGCTAATCCGAACGTCTGCTAGCTGCCTTGAGACGTCACACAGGTCACATAAACTACAACACATAGAGACTGTATCACCTAGATATCTCATAGAGACTGTGTCAGTTCCCCAAACTACCAAACACAAACCCCTCACTAAATCATTTAGAAAAAATATGATTATGGTCAAACTTGAAAAAAACAAACAAATTAAAGATAAACATCATATAAAAATAGGGCTACTAAACATTAGATCTCTTTCTACCAAAGCACTAATTGTTAATGAAATGATTACAGATCATAGATTGGATGTGCTCTGTTTGACTGAAACCTGCTTAAACCGGATGAATATATTAGTTTAAATGAATCCACTCCCCCAGGTTATTGTTATAAACATGAGCCTCGTCTGAAGGGTCGAGGAGGAGGTGTTGCTACAATTTACAGTGAAGTGTTACTCAGAGGACAGGATATAAATGTAAGTCTTTTGAACTAATAATGCTTAATGTGACACCATCAGATATAAATAACAAATCTCTGTCGTCTTTTGTCCTTGCTCCAGTATATAGATCACCTGGACCGTATTCTGATTTACTTACTCAGATCTTGTAGTTACTGTAGATAGAGCTTTAATCGTTGGTGACTTCAACATTCACATAGATAATGAAACTGACACATTGGGATTAGCATTTATCAATATTCTCAACTCTCTTGGAGTCAGACAATATGAGACAGGAGCAACTCATCGCCATAATCATACGCTAGATTTAATTCTGTCATATGGAGTTGATGTTGATAATATATAAATTCTGCAGCAACATCAAAAGCCACAACATGTTTGTTAGATCCTATATCAACTAATCAATAAATAAACTTCAATTGGTTCAAAATGCAGCAGCCAGAAATATGATCATATTAGCCCAATTTTATCATTGTTACCTGTTAAATTACATATTAATTATAATATTCTGTAACTACATACAAAGCTTTGAATGGTCTAGCTCAGGGTTCAGCGGTTCGTTTGAATTTCGCATAGTAAATGATGCCCATGGAAACATGCAGGTATGGCAGTTCTTTGCTCATATCACTCGTGCAGGAAACACGATATCTCAAACTGTATAAAAACACGAATGCAAGTCAATGGAAATCTGAAATAATTACAGATACCTTACACATATAATGCAGTTTTACCTACTGTCCTTCAATTTTATGATGTCTTGCTCATAATAAAACATTCTTGAGCTTCAATGGAAATTACATTCCACCAAATAACTGTAAAGCACTTTAAAATAACTGTATCCATCTGGTCTTCCATCACTTGTGGATATTTTATAAGCCATACATTAAGTGTCCTATTCTAGATAGAAAAACTGCTAATAACCATTTTTATAATTAATTCATTATGCAAATTAAAACAATGAGCATGTCTGGGTTACTTATATACGCGTGCGGGTCAGTCAACGAGCATTGGCTCTTCAGACTAGCGTCTCATTTGGGCCACGTTCAGCTGCAGTGTGAATGTCGCTAAAGATCGCTGCTTTACTGAGGCCAAGAGAGAGCAGGTACCTTGTACTGACTGATGGGGTACTTTTCCAGAAGATACTCGTCACAACCGCAGACCTTCAGGATGTACTTGCCCTGATACTCCTGCACGCACATCTTCAGCTGCTCGGCTGACAGCAGCATGCTCCGGGTTTTCTTCCTGATGGCTTCGGCGATCACCTGCTCAGGTACACAATCATGATTGATCTTCAGCGTGTACTTCTGCTTGTCGTTGTTGGGGGAGACGATCACCCAGATAACCACGATGATTTGACCTAGCACACACAGAGAAGTCTTGAGCGCTAACAGAAACAGCACTATACAGTTCGCCCTGTGTTTGTGTTACACAGAAAGACATTGAACGGTTCCCAATGGAGTTGTCAAGCAGTCCCTCCGCAACAATTACTGCATTATCGCATCTGTTGCGGTATCTTGCGATTTTTTTTTACAATTTACGCAAATTTTCCACAAAAAAAAAAAATTTTTAATCTGAGGGAATCCCATTTCTTTCACAGTGCCACCAAACTGCCCAAAATTTCACACATTTATGCAAATAACTTTTGAACCGTAAGTGCTAGAATCAAATGTATTTGGCTCGAGACGATTTGCACCCATGGCGTCACTTTCCCTCATGAAAAATTCTTTGCCATTTAGAATCTTTCGCAAAACCTCCTTTTTCGAACTCTTCCTAGACTGTTCGTCCGATTTCCACGAAAATGGAATCAGATCATCTTCAGACCAGGCTGACAATAAGTTATGGAATTCAAGTTGATTGGTCAAACGGTTCTCGAATAACATGTGAACAAATTTGAAGTAGAGCACGCCATATTGGTTGTGAGGCTACATCTCCGCAACGCTTTAGCGTATTCACACCAAACTTGGTGTGTGTTATGACAACCTTGACCTGAGGGCACCTGCACAGTTTCGGCACAGCGCCATATGAAAATGCATATTTTTGCTTAAAACTTCTGAATGGTTTCACCTAAAATCACAAATCTGGTCTTGTTGGATTGTGTGTGGGATGCCGAGTCGAATGATACCAAATGTGTCTGTTGCCATTTTGGGCGTCGCCCATTTTGAATTTTGTTGTAAAATGCTTTATTTTTCAAACGCATTGACATATCGTTCCAAAATGTGTTACGTGTCATTGGCACAATGCCCTGAAGGTACTCAAAAACGGTTGGGACAGCTCCACCTTCTGGTCAAAAGTTATTCCACATTATTATAAAATGTTAATCACATTTGATTACTTTGTGCTATTGTCATGAGATCATATTGACATGAAACTTTGTGTGTCTTCATGACCGCATCTTGACCACACCATATCAACTGATGACAGCGCCACCTGTTGGTTAAAAGTAATAAGCTTTTATGTCCCATTCCAATTGATAATATTCATGGTTTTGCAATTTCACAGTTTGCCTAAAATCATGGGCAGATTTACAGCTTGCCCTTGTTGTGCCTAATAATGGTTTATGTGCTCCTTAATTGCTGATTGCAGCTTTATTTGTATTTGTTTTTATACGGCCATATTTCAATTTCTATATCAGACAATGTAATAATTGCAACAGGCCTAATGAATCCTCATCTGTGTTTTTAGTTTACAGATTTATTGCATGTCTATTTTAAACTTAGACTTACTCTAAGAAAAGACGTCTGAGGCACAACATTTTAAAACAAAAATAATGAAGGGTCTTCCAGCACCCACAGGTTTCACCTAAATGTATGCTAGCCTATTTTTGTGTGCAGTTCTTTCTTTTTTTCTTGCTAACTGCATATTCAGTTATTGTGCACTAAAATGAGACATATAATTGCATTTGCAATGTAATCAACACAATTACAAAGATATACAATCATGATTTGTGAGTTTTCGCAGCAAAACAACTCCAAAAAATGCCAGAAATTGCACCGCAAATTTTGAGAAAAGCCGCAGCAAATTCAGTCATTTTGGGTCGCAAAAATCAGGAAACCCTGGTGGGACTGGTCAAGGGAACGACTCTGTTGGTCTTGTTGTGCATGTATAACACAGTTATAACAACCCCATTCCCATATTTAAGATCACAGCACATCCACGACTCACTTTAGGACACAGGACATAAAGAATATTCTGGATGGGTTATTTTCAGACTAACATCAGTGAATCACATCTATGGCATGCTGACGATTGCCACAGCCAAAAATGTTGACTCGTCCCACAGTGTATAAACAAACAGGAAACACATTTACAGTATATGCCACACAGCACTGAACAATGAACATGAATAATATCACACCATTTCCAATGAACAACCATAAGTTTGGTTTGACACAGCACACGTGTGTTAGCATGAGTCGCTAACCATCCCCGACTGTGAACAGCAGGACTTCTTAAACGTTCTCCAGGACCCAAATATGTAATTTTGTGTTAACCTTTGACCCACACTAACAAAGAGATGTGTAGCATGCTGTATTTGCTATACATTAATTTACTCACTTTTTCCTAAAACATTTTTGGATTTAGACAGACTCATAAATACATGAATAATTGTCAGGTTTTATAGTAGGAATAGTTACAATAATTGCAGTAACTATGATATTTTGGAAGAACCTTTGGTTCCCAAAGTTAAAGGTTCATAGTAATAGTTCCAACAGATAATGTACAATCTACTATATTAGTGCCATACTGATGTCTTTCTATTTATTTATGATTAAACTGTGAAAAACTAACCGCATGACACACAAGTCAGGACTGGGAGTAATGGAATACATGTAATGGGATTACATATTTAAAACACAAAATATAAGTAACTGTATTCAATTACAGTTACAATTTAAATGGTTGTTAATCAGAACAGTTACATTCAATACAGTAGTTTGATTACTGAAGAGATTACTTTGCATTTTACTGTAATTTGTGTCTTTTAATATTTAGTCCTTTCAATTGTAAATGATGCGATCCAAAGAGCGTTTGAACAGCGGTGAAACACTTATGATGCTTTACAATCATACAATCATACGAGCAGAAGTACGTCTGAAGTAAGTTTGGAGCAGAAGAAACAGAAATAAACCTTGTGTAAATTGTCATATGAACAAGTAACATTTCTAATACTTACAAAACCAGATTTTACAAAACCGGAATAAATGTTTCTGGCGAGAGCGCGTGGAAAGAGTCGTGAGTGACAGCACATCTGCATCGCTGCATATCGTGGAGAGAGAGCGTATGTCTAATACATGATTTAGTGAAGTGAAAGTGAAGACAGTCCCGGCCAGCACAACACTGGCAATTTAATTTACTCTTACTCAGGAAATTATTGCACATTTATTCAAATTAGGGCTGTCGATTTAACGAGTTAATTCAGTGCGATTCATTTTACAAAAAAATAACACGTTAAAAAAATGTACGCAATTAATGACAATCCCCCCGGACCATAATAAGGAAGATTCCTGAGAAATGCTTGTAGTACCACCTGTTTACTCCAGGGGGCAGTAAGTGACACTTCAGCTGTATGAGCAACACACAGTTTATACAGTGAAGAAACACTTCAGCAGAACAACACAAACACGCGTCACATTCTTGTGTTCAAAACACTTGATGGAGCGCAAATCTGAACTAAGAGATCTCAAGATGTGTTTAAAGATTGAGTATTAAACTATATTTAACTCGACACGGTGACCTAAACATTTTATGTTTATGATGCAACGCACCCGAGACGCTACACAAGCATATATGACACTGGATTGAGATGGAAAATTTGGAAATTACCCCATAAATATTTAATCACGAATAAAATCAAAGAAATTTCCTTCAAACTTATTTATAATAATTATTACCCCACTAATTATTTTCTTGTAAAGAGATTTAATTGTGATTTAATAGTGATGACGATATATTCGGCACATTTTATGGTCTTCAGGTGGAAACATTTCTTCATTTATTTTGGAGATGTCCCGACTCGACTTGTTTAGCTCTGATTTCTGCAAGATTGTTCAAGATCACATTATTCCCAGATTTCAACATTGTTTTGAAAATGTTTTTTTCAGTTTTTTCTCTATGACACGTCTCTTCATAAGGGATATTATTTGATTAATGTTCTGCTTTTGTTGGCAAAGTTTAACATTCATAAATGTAAATATGGTGGTTATAAACCATTATTTAATTTTTAATTCAGGGGTTCAGTAATACAGAAGAACAATTTCCAATTTGAGTAACAAGAAAGCTGTAAAGTGTGTTGAAATATTCAACAATTTGATATTTTTATTAAACTGTTTATTTATTTATTTTCCTTTTTGTTGTTGTTTGTTTTAATATACCTCTTGGCTCTAGATGTAAAAGTTTTTTAAGCATTAATAAAAAAAATGTAAAAAAATAAATGATAATAAAATATGTCTGACGCAGGTGTTCATCCTTAAACAAGTCCTCATAATAAATCTGCAACTGATTGATAAATTCACTTGTGTAATGGATTACTGTGAACTGTGTCAATGATTGATTTATGATCAATAATATGGTAATAATCAATACATTGTAATCTAAAGCTGCTTTCTGTATCGTCTTATTAATGATGAACTCTTCTGCTACAGGAATGTAAAGCATTTTAATTATCTGAATATTTTTTTTTATATAAGTTTTAAATATTTAAAGATAACTATGTATAATTATATATTGATATAAATCTGTATAATCATTATATGTTGAGTTATTGTTATATGAGGGGCGCGCTCAGCAAATATTTGTATATGAGATTAATCGCGATTAATTAATCGGGACACCATGTAATTAATTCGATTAAAATTTGTAATCGATTGACAGCCCTAATTAAAATACATCGCGACCCGCTGTTGAAGAAACGCTGGTGTAAAGGGACAGTACATCCATCGTTCAAGTCAAGTCCTGCAGCACAATGCTTGATTGTGATTGGTCAATCCAGTCCAATATGTTAGCATAAGCGTTTCACTGATTGATAGTTGTGCTAGTTTCATGTCTCCTGAATCACTCAGTATTCACTTTTCATAGGATCAACTCAATTCCATATTTCATTCCCATGTATTTATACATTGGGTTAGTAGCTGTGGGATAATATACAGGCGGCTTGTCATTATCTCTTACATAAAGTGCATCAGTAACGCAGAACCAGACGTTCCCCACATAGCAAACCTCAAAAGGATGATTGAGACAGCCACAGATGTTGTTCATGCAGTTGAACACAACCCGGAATAGAGAACTTAAATTACCTTTGTCTAATTTGCTGTATATGTGCTTTGGAAGCTCCGGTGAGGACTCAACGTTAGGAGGATACACGTATAGCGCTCGACTGTGTGGCCCGCTGACATCTCGCAGTTCTACCGAGTCTTTGCACACATTAAGAATATTTCTCCTGAAGTCCTGCACCTCGGGATCCTTCACTAGATCAAACTCACACACCGGCATGCCGATGGCAAAACCTGAAACACACGAGACATCATTTAAGAACATGGTCACCAAACTGTTGATCAAACAAGCCAGTAAAAGCAGGCGATGCTCGAGGTCCTACCGATTTCTCTGTTGAGGATTTTCTCCTCTCTGTTTCCGACAGGCTCGATGACCTTCAGGAAGGGCTGGAATAACCGAAGGTCGCAAAGTCTCCTCGTTTCATCGTAGAACTCCTCGCGCTCCGCCTCTTGCGTTACGCTGACGAAAATATAGGAGGTCTCCTCCTGCAGCAGGTGGTGAAGAGGGCACTTCCTCGCCTCCTTAAACAGTTCATGTTTGATTGTGACAAGCGTGGCCTCTCGGAGGCACTCCAGCGTCAGGATGATGCCATTGGGCAGCAAACAGTCCACCTGAATTCTGGGGGGCATCAAATGGATGCCCCATAGTTCTCCCGAGGATGGCCGTGGAGGCATGGTTTGTAGTCCTCACAATCTTGAATACGAAAAACAATCACCGACCTCTTTCACTCCTGAGGGGGAAGATGAGAAATAAAGTTGGTTTTGGCAACATGTCTGACCATCAGTAAATCAGAGGATGAGACACCTAACTGACATCTCTGGACAACAGATACACAACAACAAATAAACACACATAATAATGATTAGTATCCAAGTTACATAAAAAGATAAAAAGTTGTAAATACTAATATTACAACATACAGTATATCCTCCTGTGACCTCCACGTCCACATACGTGGACATTACGTTCTGGCTTCGATAAAGGCCATGCATAATTTCATTTCATTTAAACTGACTGATCTCAGTTCAGGAGACACTGTGCTGTCAGTAAAGGGTTAAACTATCAACAAACAGAGTCATGTGACAAAACAACATGGCGCTGATCACAGCGGAGTTTGTCTTTGGGAGAAACAGCAACAAAACTACATCTGGTCTGAAACCTGATTAAGTTTTTACATTGAAACCTGTTTGAGTCAAAAGATTCGAGTCTCTAGTTTCATCCGATATGACATTTTAAAGATTTTATCGATTTGTTGTGAAACGGCGCTCTGATAAACACAACGACCACATACATGGACTGTATGCTCAAATTCAGTTCAAATATCCAATATGCACTGTGCATCACATTGAGAATAAACGAGTTCATCCAAAAACTGAAAATGTGTCTTTCAGAGGCTTTATATGGAGTTATGATGACAATAAGATGCATTTCAAACTGTTCTGAGACCAGCGCAGACAGACAGCGCACTGGAGGTTAAGTCATGCACTAAATAGGGAGCAAGGGAGCATCCTATAGCTCTCCTATAACTGTTCTGAGACCAGCGCAGACAGACAGCGCACTGGAGGTTAAGTCATGCACTAAATAGGGAGCAAGGGAGCATCCTATAGCTCTCCTATAACTGTTCTGAGACCAGCGCAGACAGACAGCGCACTGGAGGTTAAGTCATGCACTAAATAGGGAGCAAGGGAGCATCCTATAGCTCTCCTATAACTGTTCTGAGACCAGTGCAGACAGACAGCGCACTGGAGGTTAAGTCATGCACTAAATAGGGAGCAAGGGAGCATCCTATAGCTCTCCTATAACTGTTCTGAGACCAGCGCAGACAGACAGCGCACTGGAGGTTAAGTCATGCACTAAATAGGGAGCAAGGGAGCATCCTATAGCTCTCCTATAACTGTTCTGAGACCAGTGCAGACAGACAGCGCACTGGAGGTTAAGTCATGCACTAAATAGGGAGCAAGGGAGCATCCTATAACTCTCCTATAACTGTTCTGAGACCAGCGCAGACAGACAGCGCACTGGAGGTTAAGTCATGCACTAAATAGGGAGCAAGGGAGCATCCTATAGCTCTCCTATAACTGTTCTGAGACCAGCGCAGACAGACAGCGCACTGGAGGTTAAGTCATGCACTAAATAGGGAGCAAGGGAGCATCCTATAGCTCTCCTATAACTGTTCTGAGACCAGTGCAGACAGACAGCGCACTGGAGGTTAAGTCATGCACTAAATAGGGAGCAAGGGAGCATCCTATAGCTCTCCTATAACTGTTCTGAGACCAGCGCAGACAGACAGCGCACTGGAGGTTAAGTCATGCACTAAATAGGGAGCAAGGGAGCATCCTATAGCTCTCCTATAACTGTTCTGAGACCAGTGCAGACAGACAGCACACTGGAGGTTAAGTCATGCACTAAATAGGGAGCAAGGGAGCATCCTATAGCTCTCCTATAACTGTTCTGAGACCAGCGCAGACAGACAGCGCACTGGAGGTTAAGTCATGCACTAAATAGGGAGCAAGGGAGCATCCTATAGCTCTCCTATAACTGTTCTGAGACCAGTGCAGACAGACAGCACACTGGAGGTTAAGTCATGCACTAAATAGGGAGCAAGGGAGCATCCTATAGCTCTCCTATAACTGTTCTGAGACCAGCGCAGACAGACAGCGCACTGGAGGTTAAGTCATGCACTAAATAGGGAGCAAGGGAGCATCCTATAGCTCTCCTATAACTGTTCTGAGACCAGCGCAGACAGACAGCACACTGGAGGTTAAGTAATGCACTAAATAGGGGGCAAGGGAGCATCCTATATCTCTCTATGCAGTTAAGTGCGTTCACTCCTAAAATCTGATCAAAAGTTCAGTTTCAGGCTGCAGATGATGTTTGGATCAACATGTTTGACACACATGGGACGATGATCATCAGTACATAGATTCAGCATTTATTTTTTATTTGATTTAACGCATTCATTCAGTGCAATTAATTATATAAAAACTAACCCGTTAAAATTGTTTACGCAATTAATCATGTTCCCGGACCGTAAAAAGGAATATTTCTGTTCAAGTTCCGCTTGTTTTCTCCAGTGTGGCAGTAACCGAAAGTGAGATGCTCCAAAATCATCCGTCTGACGCAGGTGTACAAGCCCTTATAATACATCTCGGACTGATTGACCAATTAAATTGCAAAATGGATTACTGTGAACTGTAGGCCAGTGATTGGCTTATGTTCAATAATATGTAAATAAACAATATATTGACATCTAAAGCCACTTTTTGTCTCATCAATGCTTTACTCATCTGACACAATAATGTAATGCATTTTAATTTTCTGAATATTATATATATATATATATATATATACTGTATATACACACCGATCACCCATAACATTAAAGCACCTGCCTAATATGGTGTAGGTCCCCTCGTGCCACCACAACAGCGCCAACCTGCATCTCAGAACAGCATTCAGAGATGATATTCTTCAGCACAATTATACAGAGTGGTTATCTGAGTTACTGTAGACTTTATCAGCTCAAACCAGTCTGACCATTCTCTGTTGATCTCATTAACAAGTGTTTCATACACAGAACTGCCCCTCACGGGATGTTTTGTGTTTTTTGGCACCATTCGGAGTAAATTCTAGAGACTGTTGTGTGTGAAAATCCCAGAAATACTCAAACCAGCCCATTTGGCACCAACAATCATCCATGTGATCATCTAATCAGCCAATCATGTGACAGCAGTGCATAAAATCATGCAGATACGGATCAGGAGCTTCAGTTAATGTTCACATCAACCATCAGAATGGGGAAAAATGTCATCTCAGTGATTTGGAGCGTGGCATGATTGTTGGTGAAACATAATAAACAATCTGACAGCTTGGCTTTATTGTCCTGTAATCCACATATGTGGACATCAATTATTAGGAAAACATGTTTATAATGTGCTGCTAGTTACAAATCAAAAGGGAAAGGAAAAATGCACACAGCAGTCACGCTCTGGACTCAGGAGGACAGTTAAATTTAACATTTATATGAACACTTATGAACATTATATTTACTCCCTGAAATAATGTTCTTAAACATTTGAAAAGGGAAAACAAGCATTTCCATAGACAAGACTTAGAATCAACACTAGGGAGAATTTAGACACAGTTCTTGGCCTATAATCTCATTTCAGCCAGTAACTGGCTTAGCCCATATATCTGTCCTTCACTGCCACTAAACCACGATCATGTGCCTATACAGTAATTTACTGTGTACACAACACTGAAATCAGTCTTGATAACAAAACATGCTGTCATACAACTTCTTACAGGAAGTGAAGAACTAACCTGACATCTGAGTCACTGAGCAATGACAGGAATGTTTCACTGTGAGAGAGGCGACATATTTCCAAAAATATTTGGCACATCAAACCGAAGTGGAAGAGTTTTTCCCTCGCTAACATCCGTCAACAAACACCCATGAAAATCATGTGTGAGCTGAAAGAAATTCACTTCTAACACACAATAGGTCCCATCACATTTAATTACATGTTAAATCACTGAGGTTTAAATCTAGGCTGTTTGGGAGGGAGACTCGCCAGATCTTTTGTCTACACTATTCTCACACACAGTTTTGCTGGTTTAATCATGTAAACACAATGCAAATGTTTAATACAGAGTTTAGCACACCATTGCTAACGTCAGTTCTAATCACTCCACCCTTGAACACTTTTAATCCAACATTATCCGTGCTACATTTATGACAATATGTTCAATAAGCATTGCATACAACAGATGCACACCGCTCTGTTCGCACTTAAATACAAATTTACAGAAGCACAAACACCCCCATAAAGCTTACCTGTAGCGATGCTAAGGCCACTTCATAATTCAAATGTAAATGTCCATCATAATTCAGCTGCTTTGTAACTTCTCTTCACAGGTCCACTGAATTACACTGAAACAACCACAGCAGCAGTGTTGGGTGTAATGCATTACTAAGTAATTAATTACTGTAATTAAAATACTTTTGCTTGTATAGTTCATCTGCTCGAGGATGATCAGGGTTTTAGAAAGTAATTAATAATAAGTAATGCAATTACTTTTCAGACAGAGTAATTAGTACAGTGATGTAATTACACTAGATGTCATTAGTAATTAATTACTTACACAACACTGCACAGTAGTGTGTAAAGTGACAGAGAGGAAGTTCATGGAAAGATAATAAGATTAATTTGAATATTCTCTTTTACTGAACTGTTAATAAATGTCATAGTCGTGTTTATAAACACTTCCCAAAAGTATTCCCATGTTTATTAGTTTGAATATTTTCGCAGAAGTATCTACTGCTAAACAAGCTTTTTAATAAGACACTTATTTTAAGTATTTTAATCAATCGAAGGATAAAAAGGACTTGATTAAAAACATCTCTTTGTAATAAATAGTTAGCCAGTTAGCCAATACAAAACCAAACATTTGGAAACATTCCTCTCAGTTAGTATATTACAGTTTAAATATGCTCCAAAACAAGAACGATACATAAATCTTATTGATGGGTAAACACTGTTTAAATGGATTTGTTCTAATAATATTAATATAAAGCGGCTTTAATGATTCTTTAAATTAGCCACCTAGCCGCTGGGCTAACCCGAAACTTTCCGATTAAATATGCAGTAATATACCGCCAATGACACTTTTAACTGTCTGAATATCTGTACACTCTCTCATTTAAAACACTGCAATACAATTATCAATATACATGTCTCATATTCCTGGTTGAAGCTCATATGGGTATGTACCGGTGGGTTGATGCGGGGTAATCCGCTGTTGGTGTTCACTCGCTCGGTCAGAGCTGTAAATCCAGCGCGGGGTTTGCTGGGCCGCTCCATCACCTTATCAGCGTCGGCGGCTGATCACAACACACAAATCATTCATTCTAACATCCATACTGTTCAATACACGGTGGATGGGATAAGAAACGTCAAAAACACTGTCACGTTTGAATAAGGGAGGATCTTATGTGTGTGTATGTGTGTGTGTGATAGAGAGAGAGAGAGAGAGAGAGAGAAAGAGAGAGAGAGACAGAGAGAGAGAGAGAGAGAGAGAGAGAGAGAGAGAGAGAGAGAGAGATAGAGAGAGAGAGACAGACACTGATAGAAAGAGAGAGAGAGAGAAAGAGTACATAGAGCTCTCATTGCTCTCTGTATTTTACTTTGTCATTTGTATTTTATTTTAATATCATTATTATTCATGTATTGTATATACATGTTTTTTGTTGTTGTTGTTTTTATGTTTGTAATGTGTTTATTACTCAATGCTTTAGCAACATTGTACACTGTATACAGTCATGCCAATAAAGCTCATTTGAATGTGAATTTGAAAGACAGACACTGAGACTCTGATAGAGAGGACTCAGTTTTTCACATGCTTATTCTCCAAATTAGTCAAGTGTTTTTTATTGTCGTTTCAACCATATACAGTTTATACAGTACACAGTGAAACAAGACAACGTTCCTCCAGGACCATGTGCTACATAAAACAACACGGGACAAACACAGAACCACATGAGACTACACACGTGTGTGTGTGTGTGTGTGTGTGTGTGTGTGTGTGTGTGTGTGTGTGTGTGTGTCAGTCCAGTCTCTGAGTATTGAGGAGTCTGATGGTTTGGGGGAAGAAGCTGTTACACAGTCTGGTCATGAGGGCTGAATGCTTCTGTACCTCTTGCCAGACGGCAGGAGGGTGAAGAGTTTGTGTGAGGGGTGTGTGGGGTCGTCCACAATGCTGGTGGCTTTGCGGATGCAGCGTTAATGATTTTCTCCCATAATCTTGAGAGAAGTTGAAGCTCCGCCCCCCTGACTCTGAATTATCAGGAGTAACACACTGATGCCTCATGACCTTTCCCAAAAGCAGGAATCACCTCTGCTGCTTTAGGGGGGTGTATGCTACTCCCAAAAACAGTACAGAGCAGGTGGCGCAGCTGTAAATACCTGAAGAACAGAGATCTGGGAATCCTAAAATGTTGAACCACATTTTTCAAAGGATCTCAACGCTCCACTCTCATACAGGACACCGGGTGTAGGACCCCCCCTCACAATCCACTCTGACCAGCAGAAAGGGGAATTATTAGCACATACGTTTGGCTTCATATGCTCGAGGCAACATTTAAATAAATGTCTGAATTAAACACTCTTTTGTCCATATCGAGTGTAAATGTGAGATAACGGGGTGTAACTTCTCCGGTTAGTTTGATAGAAAGGGTTTGCAGTGGTGAAATTGGGGCAAGAACTTCCTGTTCAATACAAAATCAGGGAGGGGCTCTCTCAGGGGGAAGCGACCAATGAGACGAATGTCTGAGACCGAATGCATAATAATAAAACTAAATCTTGGGTAGGGTTAGTCCACCTTTATCAATCGGCCTGTGTAACTTACTGAAATGTGATCTGGGATGTTTAATACTCCAAATGAATATTAAAATATACTCTCAAACTGCTTGACATAAGAGAGCGGGACGTCTACAGGGAGAGACTGCAGCTGAACTACACATTTCTGATCACTGTCAAGTAGTGCTCAACCAGCCTGTAAGAAATCTAAAGCAAAAAGATTTAAACTATTAAAAATGATCAAAATCCATTGGATGCCTTTATAACAATGTCAGAAACAATAGTGATATTAAAGATGTTAAATTAAAGAAAGCATGTGGACAAGACAACATTATTAATGAAATGCTGAAACTACATAATCAACGCTTCAGTCACAATATTCAATCTGGTTTTGTTGGGCTGGTCTCTTCCCTGAGATCTGATCACCCCTATATTTAAAAAAGGAGATCAATTTGACCCCAATAATGACCATGGCATTTGTGTGGGCAGTGCCCAAGGGAAGTTATTCTGCAGGATAATAAATACTCATATAATCACATTCATTTCATAACACAGAATCCAAAATAAATCACAGATTGTCTTTTAGCAAAACAGCACACATCAGACCACATATATTCTCTTTATACTCTAATTAACAAAAACATCAATGACAAACAAAGAAAAATATTTGCATGTTTTATAGATTTAAAAAAAGCATTTGACTCAGTTTGGCACGATGGCTTATTTCACAAATTTCTTGAACATTTGATATTATACAATCTGTGTATGCAAACAGTACATGTGCATCAAAATGAGAAATCACAGAACAGTATTCCTCCAGCAGTGAGACGGTGAGTGAGACAGGGAGTGAGACGGGGGGAGTGAGACGGTGAGTGAGACGGGGGGAGTGAGACGGGGAGTGAGATGGGGAGTGAGACGGGGAGTGAGACGGGGGGAGTGAGACGGGGAGTGAGACGGGGAGTGAGACGGGGAGTGGGACGGCGAGTGGGACGGGGAGTGTGTATCGGGGAGTGAGACGGGGAGTGTGACGGGGAGTGTGTATCGGGGAGTGAGACGGGGAGTGAGACGGGGAGAGGGACGGGGAGTGAGATGGGGAGTGGGACGGCGAGTGGGACGGGGAGTGTGTATCGGGGAGTGGGACGGGGAGTGGGACGGGGAGTGTGTATCAGGGAGTGGGACGGGGAGTGTGTATCGGGGAGTGGGACGGGGAGTGAGACGGGGAGTGGGACGGGGAGTGTGACGGGGAGTGAGACGGGGAGTGTGTATCGGGGAGTGAGACGGGGAGTGAGATGGGGAGTGGGACGGGGAGTGGGACGGGGAGTGTGTATCAGGGAGTGGGTCGGGGAGTGTGACGGGGAGTGTGTATCAGGGAGTGGGACGGGGAGTGAGATGGCGAGTGGGACGGGGAGTGTGTATCGGGGAGTGAGACGGGGAGTGAGATGGGGAGTGGGACGGGGAGTGTGTATCGGGGAGTGAGACGGGGAGTGTGTATCAGGGAGTGGGACGGGGAGTGTGACGGGGAGTGTGTATCGGGGAGTGAGACGGGGAGTGAGATGGCGAGTGGGATGGGGAGTGTGTATCGGGGAGTGAGACGGGGAGTGGGACGGGGAGTGTGACGGGGAGTGTGTATCGGGGAGTGAGACGGGGAGTGAGATGGGGAGTGGGACGGGGAGTGAGACGGGGAGTGGGACGGGGAGTGAGATGGGGAGTGGGACGGGGAGTGAGACGGGGAGTGAGACGGGGAGTGAGACAGGGTGTGAGACGGTCTGACTCTTTTCAACATCTCTATCAGTGATTTTACAGCAGTATCTCTGGCCTCAGTCTACACGACACTGAGGTCAAATGTCAGCTGTATGCAGAAGATTTAGTCCTGATGTCTCTCACAGCAGACGGTCTTCAGCAGAGACTGTCAGGACACCTTACAGTCAATCTGGACTAAACCAGAGTCATGGTGTTCCAGAAGAAGACCAGACTGATCCCAGTTCAGCTACAGAGGAGGGGTCCTGCAGCAGCTGTTATCTGGGCATTGAGATCGGGGCATCTGGGGGTTTCGGTCGGACTGGAGAAGCACTGAGTGAAAAGGCTCGGAGGGCATGCAATTAAATCACGATGTAAAATACTGTGTCACCGATGTGTGGATTGATAATCGTGTCAACAACCTACATTTTTAATAAAGATGATAAGTGACAGTCAGGGTTCTCAAGTTTGAGCAAAAGCTTGGAGTGAGATCACATGCGGTTAGGGGAGGAGCCCTAATGAAGCCCCGCCCCCGCCCATCCCCGCCCCCCAATTTTACCCATTGTTCATAACTAACCAGCACAAATTGAAATTATAACAATTGGTAAATCTGATAAATGACAGAGCAATTCATCACATCAAATATATCTCTTTAATGTAATATTTCAAAATTACAAATATAGCCTACCAAAAATATAACAAATTGCTCCAAACAGTTTGGAAAAACAAATCTTTTTGCATTTTGAATGCGTCTATACGAATGATTTATTGTGTGGTGGGACATTGTGAACAAATGGACATATTAGAGTATTAAAGGTGTGTGTGTGTGTTTGTTTGTTTGTGTGTGTGTACACAAGAGTACACACTCCAGCTTATGAAATGTGTTTTGTGTTGTAAAGGTTTGTTGCACATTTTGATGCCTTGATAACAGGGGTAGGGGGCTCCCACTTGAAGCACTGTGGCTCGATGCCAGACATTTTCACTGTCATAATGGATGACAGTGTTCCGTCCAGAGCCAACCTGTTTCTAGTTTTGGTTTTGTTCAAACCTACAACAGAGAACACTCTCTCTGCATCTGCATTGGAGTGGGGAAGAATTACCTGACATCTTTGAAAAATACAAATGCAACAATGACAATGATTAATGTATGTTTTGACAGGATATCAAATATTACCCAGAGCAATCTGCTGTAATACATCCTTAATGTAACTAGAAAGACTATTAATACAGTATAATATAATTTAAAATAAAATGAAGAAATCTTCATTCCTTTCCATACCCACTAACATTTCCCTTAGTTTCAGATAACGTAAGATAGCCAAACTGAGCCTGGTTTCAAAGTAGTTATAGAGTTTTTGACTGCATCAATAATAATGTATACGATGGGCTATATATTAAATGTTCTAGCCTAAAAATGTTAGACGAGATTCTTCCAACTTACCTTCTTCTCCATCACGACGTCGACGTGTGTTCGCGCGATGTTGTTGGTTACCTAGTAACGAACGTACGGTGGCCGAGAATGTTCCGTCAATTTCTGTGTGTTCGCGCATATATGTTGCCTAGTAACGAACGCAATCTGGCGGAGATACGCGCTGGCGGCAGGAAACTTCACTTTCTGTGCCTGCGCCTCGTATACAACGTTATATTTAAAGGCAAAGGCATTGCCTTTTCAGCGTGAGAAATACACAGTGTGGCGTGTGAGCGTGTGAACCGGTCGAATTGCGTGTGTCTCACGGCCAATGCGTGAGACTTGAGAACCCTGGTAGTAGTTTAATCATATACTCTTTATAAGTGATTAGCATAACTCATTGAATTCGGCTCCTCTCTGCCGTTTAATCTCACTGCTGCAACCCCACAGATATGTTTCGATTTTATTTACACCAGTATGAATTACAATTAAATTGCCATAGTAATAATTAGCTAGATATTTTTAGATATTATAATAGGCATAGAAAAATAATCTCTGTTTATATTTTCTGAAGTTTAGGTAGTTTGGATTTGTTTACGTTCGGCTCGCGCATCATTCAGACTCTCACGTCGATGGATTATGGACTGTACCAACTCGGCCGAAGGAGACGCCAATTGCGATTTCACATACTTTTGGACTATTTCTGGCATATTTATAAGAAATATAATTTTCACACGTATGTAGTACACATATGTAAATGTCACTCTATCTCTTGTATGGATCTTTTGATATGTTTCTGAGTGTTTAAACCCGTGTGTGACTGAACACACCCCTCTGTTGGGCGCTCGAAACATGCGGCGCGCGTCTGGCTGGAAGAAGTTGTGCAGAGAGCTGGAAGGATGCGGGGAAGATGGCGATGAATGTGAAGAACAGAGATGCGTTTGATTCAAGTGCTGACTACTGCAATATCTACAGCTCTCAGCCTGTAAACTATGGAGATTGCAGCCATTATTTCCCTCGGATGACAGGTAAGATAAGACTTCTTTTCGAAATGGTTAGTGCGTTTTAACTGATGCACTGCATAAAATTAGCTTTCCTCTCAGTGCAATGCATTAAAATGTGGGATTTCTGATTATTAAATTATTTTTTAAAATTAATTATTATTATTATTATTATTAATAAAATAATGGTGAATTTTAAAAATGAGAGCCCGTGATGTCAGCCTAACAGTAACCACTGACAGATTGATATTTGCTTTCCTGTCTGCATTTATTCAAGAGATCATGACATGAAATGTTAATGACACTCTGCATAGACAGTTTAAGATCAATGCATCACTATACACCAACAGTTAAACATATTTATACCTCATGAAATCTCATTGAGGTTTTTCAGGTACGCCTTGTCAATGCCTCCTTTTTCCTGTTATGTGGTGAGATGGATCCTCAAGCTCTGCATGGATTTGATTGGATTAGATCATTAAAATAAATCATGCATGCAAACTTTTTCAATATATGCTTTTTGCATGGCGAGTGGAGTTCTCTCATGCAGAATGGAGGCAGGTTGAATGGGGTATCTGATGGTAGTTCTTGGCCATGTTCTTTGGCGTTCCTACAGGTAGGCACAGGAACACATGAGTCTAGATTCCAGAGGAAACCAAAGACCAGTTTCATCTGTAGTGATGACATGGAGTTAAGCTCAAGATCAGTGATGATTTTTGACCTTTTATAACTAACCAGCTGTAAACATCTCGGAAGTATAACTGTAAGATCCCACAACTTCGCCATCTCCTCTCTTCGACCCATCACCCTTGGCAGAAGTTCACATAGATGCAATTGTCCTTGTTAATTGGCTGATGAAACTTTTGTTGGCAATTGTTAGTCTAAATATTCCATTACAAGATCGTAGTCCATCAATAGACCGAGGTGATGCAGGTGAGATCAGGGATGTGAAATGGTAATTTCGGTGAGGTTCGGTGAGGTCCATCCTAAATCCAAGGTTCAGTGGCATATGAAGTGTCCCATGTCTTATGGGTGGAGTTGGCATCAGTTCATCCTCTGAAGTCCATCATAATACACTGAAGTGATGTTTGGCCGGTTCTGGTGACCTCAGGATAGGAGTCCCGAGGTTGCGAGCTGGTTTCTGACTTGAAGATACAGTTGAAGTCAGAAGTTTACAAACATTTTGGTTGAAGTCATTAAAAATAATTTTTTTAACCACTCCACATATTTAATATTAGCAAACTATAGTTTTGGCGAGTCGTTTAGGGCATCTACTTTGTGCATGAAAGTCATTTTTCCAACAATTGTTTACAGACCGATTGTTTCACTTTTAATTGACTATAATCACAATTCCAGCGGGTCGGAAGTTTACATGCACTAAGTTAACTGTGTCCCAAGGACACTTCGGCATGTGGAGTATGTGGGCCCGGAATCGAACCGCCAACCCTGCGATTAGTGTCCGACCCGCTCTACCACCTGAGACACAGGTAATAATTTAGTGAAAAAAAATCTAATTTAGTTTCTCAGCCTTCCTCATTTTCTCGTGACTTCTTCATTTTAATTCAACCATCTCTATTTTAACGATGATGCGTGTGTCGCGAGCGCAGAAGTGACGTAGTTGATGTCAGCGGTGTGGGAACACTTTGGGTGTGTTAAAGAAGGTCTGATAGATGCCATGAGGCTTCATCAGTTTGTAGCAAGAAAGTGTCGAGCATGAAACTCCACGAGCATCATCACTGAATTTAGGGAGATGAATGGAAGTGAAAATATGACACATAGGATAACAGATGATGGTACTGTAAAACAATAAAACACCAATAAAACACCAATAAATAAACTGCAAATAAATATATAATTTTTCAGTTGGTATTGTTTTAAATCAAACCAAATTACATAAACAACCAATTAATGTATCAAATGTATATTCTGAACTGTTAACCTTGGCAGTAATGATAAATCTTAAATCTTAAAATAATTATTCAACTTGTTGTTTGACACTATGGCATACAATTAAATTGCATTATTTTTTTCTCAAATTAGCTTGAACTAAACAACTGCTAAAGTTAGCAATGCACCGTAATACCATGGTATTTTATGTGATGTTATCATACCGTGAAAATCGGTTTGGAATCAATATTTAATCAATATTTATATTCTGTTTGGTGTAATGCTGTAGAGATGACACACTTCAGCTTGTTGACTTTGCAGTGTTGTCCCGGCAGGATGAGGCGGCTGATACAGGCTCGTTCTGAACTGTAAAAATGACAACAGCTCCATTTCAGGCCTATGAATGTTTTGGTATTTGGTGTATGTCGCCACTGTCCAGGCATTCGGAAACAAAAGCATTCAGTACGTTCTTGTGTCTATTTTGGTCGACTGAATCATTGTTGCCGTGATCCTGTTAATTGATACACTGGAAATATCACGAAGCAGCTGAGTGTCCGACCCCGTTACACACACGCAGTTCAGTGAGCTGAAGTCAGCCCGAATAACATCTACAGAAGCCGTCTAGGTTAGGGATGTAACTCCGTTCCCTGATGGATGGAACGAGACGTGTGTCGAAGAAGTGACACTAGGGGTCTCTCTTGAGCGCTGAATATGCCTCTGATCTATGAGAAAAGGCCAATGAGAGTTGGCAGACAGAATTTGCATGTTCCGCCCCCAGACATACGGGTATAAAGGCGGGGAAATACGTCTGTTTCATTCAGGATTTTTCTGTGGAATCGCCGTGTACACATGGGCCGCTCCGCCGTCGAGGGTAGCGAGAGTGGATGAGTGAGGGGCATTGTGACGAGTGGAGAGGGGCGCTCTCCATGAAGACGTCAGCTCATCATGCACCTCCGTGAAAACACGTTTACATGAGATTTGAAATAATCATGTTATTCTCTGCTTTTGATATCAGGCTGTGTGCACATTGGATAAGAACGCCAGTAAAGGTGTTTACATGCAACGCAAAATCAGGGTATTGGGCAAAAATCGAGCTGTGTCGACTGGATTATAATTTTTTTGTTTCTCCCCAATCTGGAACTCCCAATTCTCGACGCGCTGTAAGTCCTCGTGGTGGCGTAGTGACTCAATCCGGGTGGTGGAGGACGAATCTCAGTTGCCTCCGCGTCTGAGACCGTCAATCCGCGCATCTTGTCACGTGACTTGTTGAGTGTGTTACCGTGGAGACGTAGGGCATGTGGAGGCTTCACGCTATTCTCCGCGGCATCCACGCACAACTCACCACACACCCCACCGAGAGCGAGAACCACATTATAGTGACCACGAGGAAGTTACCCCATGTGACTCTACCCTCCCTAGCAACCAGGCCAATATGGTTGCTTACCACAAGGAGGTTACCCCATGTGACTCTAACCTCCCTAGCAACCGGGCCAATTTGGTTGCTAAGGAGACCTCACTGGAGTCACTCAGCACACCCTGGATTCAAACTCACGACACCAGGTGTGATAGTCAGCGTCAATACTCACTCAGATACCCAGACACCCCGAAAAAAGCATCATGTTTTTTACTAACCCCAGATACTTCACCATCCTTACATTGTCACGCTGACTCTCAAATTCTGCTTCCAGGTCCAGACGCGGTTCTGAAGCCACCCCTCAGTCTTATGTACCAGCAGCAGCCGAAGCACTTCCAGGTCATGACCCCCACTCAGAACCTCAGACCGCCCCCTGTGATGATGTCACCAGATCCCCTGCGATTTCCGCTCTGTACCCCTCTTGCCATAAAGATGCCGCCCGACCCGTACATCCCAGCACCCTTTGTGGTCAGTCCCAAACCCCCCGAGGAGGACGGTCAGGCAGTGTGTGGCGATCAGGAAGCGGCTCTGGAAGAACTCTGCAGGCCGCTGTACTGCAAACTGTGCAACGTGACGCTCAACTCCACCCAACAGGCTCAGGCGCACTATCAGGTCATCTAAAACACTGTTGTTATGCTCCTCCAGGAATGAAAATAAGATAAGAGATCTTGAAATAAATGTGTGTACACAAAGAGTTCTGACGACATGGAAATATTTTGCAGGAGATAAATTGATTTACACTATAAGATGTTTTTGTATAATATTCTTGTTACAAATCAGGACTGTGAAACTTTCAGTTTTGATTTCTGGTGGTGATAATCTTGACTGCTGAAGCAGAAAAAGAAAGCATGGCGTGATCCATCTTTTGTTTGTCCGCAGGGGAAAAACCACAGCAAGAAGCTGCGCAACTTTCATGCTGGTAGTGATCAGCCTCCTCCCATTAGAATAGCAGAGGTAGTGGAGCCCGTTTCCCAGCAACCCTCAGATGCTGCACATGTGACGGCCAAACAGGTACAGACTGTACAGCACTTTTCCATCCAAACAACAGGGTTCCCACGCTCAGGATTAAAATTCTACAGGCCTGGAAATATCAAGGATGTCATTAAAAGTCATGGAAATGTCATTTTTATAAGTACGACTTGATTGAAGTCAATAGTTATTAATGAATCAGTCAAACCGGTTCACCCGTCACTCAATAGAATGATTCAGTATTTACACGACTGTAAAGGTCATTGATGGAACCGTGTGTGATCCCTAAACCAAGTGTCTTTTTCATGCTGTGTGGGAACGGCTTTAAGTGCAGTTTGATCATGCGGTATCAGTCCGCAAGTGTTAGTAATCAGAGATACACGCTCTCCTTTCATCGCTCTACACATCTAAAAGATTTCCTTTCATTGTCCCGTCTGCAGCCACTCTCCGCCAGCAGAATCATACTGGCAACAGAAAACGACTACTGCAAGCTGTGTGACGCCTCCTTCAGTTCACCCGCCGTGGCTCAGGCGCACTACCAGGGCAAGAACCACGCCAAGAGACTGCGGCTGGCAGAGGCACAGCAGAACGCCACGTCCTCGTGAGTCTGGCACACCCACACACTGCCAGAACATTCTCCCATGTTTGTGGCGGCAGTGTCAGAAATTAACTTTTTAAGGGATAGTTCAGCCAAAAATGAACATACTGTCATCATGAACTCATGTTTTGAATTCCCTTCCTCTGTGGAACAGAAAAGGAGATTTTTGTTTCAGTCACCGTTCTTTAAAAGGTGTCCTCATGTGCCACATCATATGGTTTGGAAGGAATGAAGGTGAGTAAATGATGACGTGTTCTTGTTGTGTATAGAGCGGATTTTAGTTTTTCATATCTTCAGACTGTTGAATGCAGATATATGAGTCAGGTCACTACGGTGTCTGTGGAGGCACTTCTGTAAACCCATTCAGGATGGGCATTTTCGAGTACTTTTACCCACAGAAAACAACTAATCGATTACTCGTAAATAGGGATGAGATCTTGTGGTTATCTCACGATTCGGTTCGATATATGATATGAGGCTCACGATTTGATATATTAACACTTAAATTACAAAATACAGAATTTTTTTTATTTTGAGCAAAATGCTCATTATAATTCCTCATGAAAATCGAGTTGTTTAATACACCATATAAATGCTCAAAGTTGAAATAATAAGAGTTTCTCTATTAGAAAAGATCAGAAATAGTGAGCTACATTCAGTCTGATCAGATGCAGAACAACAGAACCGAACAGAACCGGTCCTGAAAAACTGTGTGAAAGTGTACATTTATATTTCAATCATTATATGAATGAATATTATATCATGAAATAGTATATACGAGTATAATAATGTGTATAATTGATAAGTAATAACATTGATTTGTATAAGAAACACTAAAAAGGTTACTGTCACTTTAAGAGTTCAACGAGCGGCTCACAGTGTTCCGCTTCAGCGAACATCAACGAGAAGTTTTAAATACTTTTTGATCTGACTGTAAAGAACAGAAAAGATATTAAAGACTCATTGTTTAATGAAAGTGGAGTCGCCTCATCTTTGATGGACACACATTACACGGAGGAAACGATCCGTTTCAAGCACTTTTCATCAAAACAAGGAGATTTTACAGGTATTCCAGTTCTTACATTTCTAACAGCACTTTAAGGACCTTGTGTGAACCTGTAAACAGTGTAGAATAAAATAAAAAAATAAATAAAGTAAATAATGTTTTCTTTCACTTGGAGCTTGCATAGAATCCAATACTGACAGCGTGAGTGTAATACACATACTATATAAACTATATCATTTTTAGCATTTCACATGTAATTATTCAGAAAAACAAATGGTAAAAGTTTATAAAATGTGCTGATTCTGTGTCCAGAGATGTAAAGCACATATACTGGTCTGATCAGCTTCAGAGTTTCTCGTACCGCTTCACGTTTTCTTTAGACCATAAAAACAGATTCTCGTCCGTTGCTTTGCATCACTCTGACAAGAACTACAATAAGAATCAATATATTACAAGTCCTGCCACACTTCACATTTGGCCAAAGACACCATGATCTCTTCTTCTCTCATTCAACACCTCGATGACACTGTAACAGAGTAATGTGGGCAAGGAGGAGGCGGGAACCAGCTGAATAGTCAAAATAATGTTTCATGAAAACTTAAGACACAAACATAAACACACACGGCAGCTGCGTGTGCCTGGGTATCTCAGCGAGTATTGATGCTGACTATCACACCTGGAGTCGTGAGTTTGAATCCAGGGTGTGCTGAGTGACTCCAGCCAGGTGTCCTTAGCAACCAAATTGGCCCGGTTGCTAGGGAGGGTAGAGTCACATGGGGTAACCAAATTGGCCCGGTTGCTAGGGAGGGTAGAGTCACATGGGGTAACCAAATTTCCCCGGTTGCTAGGGAGGGTAGAGTCACATGGGGTAATCAAATTGGCCTGGTTGTTAGGGAGGATAGAGTCACATGGGGTAACCAAATTGGCCCGGTTGCTAGGGAGGGTAGAGTCACATGGGGTAACCAAATTGGCCCGGTTGCTAGGGAGGGTAGAGTCACATGGGGTAACCAAATTGGCCCGGTTGCTAGGGAGGGTAGAGTCACATGGGGTAATCAAATTGGCCCGGTTGCTAGGGAGGGTAGAGTCACATGGGGTAACCAAATTGGCCTGGTTGCTAGGGAGGGTAGAGTCACATGGGGTAACCAAATTGGCCCAGTTGCTAGGGAGGGTAGAGTCACATGGGGTAACCAAATTGGCCCAGTTGCTAGGGAGGGTAGAGTCACATGGGGTAACCAAATTGTCCCGGTTGCTAGGAAGGGTAGAGTCACATGGGGTAACCTCCTCGTGGTCACTATAATGTGGTCCTCGCTCTTGGTGGGGCGTGTGGTGAGTTGTGCGTGGATGCCGCGGGGAATAGCGTGAAGGCTCCACATGCGCTACGTCTCTTTTGCAGTTTGCAGTTACGGTTGAGTTGAGGATTAGGGACTGAGTACAAAGAGATGATTTCAGATGCAAATGGGGAAGTTACCCTGAAGCCATGATCCTCCTACAGTTTATGTTTTGCATGGAGGAAGAGGTTTTTCCTGTTAGCTTTATCTGCTGTGTGTTTGTGCTGATAAGAGGAGCACAGAGTTGTGTAACCACAATAACAATCCATCCTGTTGTGCTCCAAACATCTGATCGTATCGTGTCAGTGGCAGGTTTGAACACTGTTCGGTCACTTCAATCACAGCTAGCGTTTAGCATAAATTGTTTAAATAAGTGGACAATCTACCGATACCATTCCTCAGTGCTGAACTGGGCGTTATATTGTATATTCACTGTATATTCACTGTATATTCACTATGATTTTGATGAAAAATAAAATGAAGCAACATTGAGAATATGGTGATGCACTTTTTATTTGGCTGTTGAGTCAGACTGGATTTACAGTCTCTATGTTCAGTCGAATCTGTGTAGAATTGTTCATATAATGAAATAATGCAGAATTTCTTTAGCTACATCACCCAGTCATGCTAAGCAGGAAATGCTATGTTTTCTTTCATGTGCAGAGACTGTGAAACTCAGAGGCGGCCCCGGAAGGAAGGGTACGAGTACCGGTTAATGAAGAACCGCAGGGCAATGCCAGGTACGCATTCATCTCAGGGATTTCTTTCATCATGTGTAACATGGCAAGCGTGTTTTAGTTCACATCTCTGTCCTCCCTGTTCTGTTTTGTGCTCAGTGAAGCAAAACCTCCATTTGTGATGAGAGCGGTTGGCAGCTGTGTGTGTTAGCATGCCAGCCTGTGCTAATGTAGCGCAGTGCGCTAGTCTCGCTAAAAGCAGGCCGGACGCCAGAGCTTTGGTGTGTGTAAGCTGATACTCCACCCAACGTCAGCCCGGACCCTCAAACGTCACCCACACGATGGCAGATCTCGATCTCACACACACACACACATATGCCCCCATTGCCCCGTGGTCCTGCCCCACACACACACACACACACACACACACACACACACACACACATATGCCCCCATTGCCCCGTGGTCCTGCCCCACACACACACACACACACACACACACAAACACATATGCCCCCATTGCCCCGTGGTCCTGCCCCCCCCACACACACACACATATTGCATTTACTATCCACACAGCCCAAATGAATGTCAAGTAGTAAAATGAATCTGCACAAAGTGGTCAAGAACGTATCTGGATCAACAACACAAAAGAAAAGAAGCTTGTATATTTTATACTGTAGAGTAAAACATGAGTGTATTACAGGAATGAGGATCATCACTGAGAATAATGAGTATTAAACTCAACATGCATTACTGTAACGAGAGCTGCAGGGAAATGCTCTTAAAGGGACAGTACACCCAAAATTGGAAATTCTCTCATCATTTCCTCATCCTCATGCCATCCCAGATGTGTGTGACTTTCTTTCTTCTGCTGAACACAAATGAAGATTTTTAGAAGAATTTTCCAGCTCTGTAGCTCCATACAATGCAAGTGAATGAAGTGAATCAATATTTAAGACCTTTTTAACTATAAAATCTCCTCCTGCCCAGTAGGCGTCAATATGCATGAAGAACGCAAATCACCAAAATAAAAGAATGTTAGACTGGAGATTTTTTAGTTAAAAAGGACTTTTAGAAAATTGATTTTGGGGTGATTTTTATGAGATTCACAAGCTAGCTTTTCTTATGATTAGATCATATGCTTTTATATCAAATACTTAAAGCACTTAATAATGCAACTCCATCAGTATATTTCTCATCAGTTTCCTCATGAAGCTCTGTGTGTTTCCCTCCAGCGAGTCATCTGCTCTCATTATCTCCAGCAGAATATACTTTCCATGTGTGTGTGTGTGTGTGAGTGTGTGTGTGAGTGTGTGTGTGTGAGTGTGTGTGTGTGTGTGTGTGTGTGTATATGTGTGTGTGTGTGTGTGTGTGTGTGTGCGCGTGCATTAAAGCGGTCATTTTCCCCCTGAGGTTCACGTATGTTAGTAAAGATTCATGTGTAAGTTTTTCCTGATCATTATAATTGTGCTGCTGCGGCTTTAAGAAATGTGTCAATCAGAATGAAATGATCAAGAAACTTTGTGAAAATAAACTGATGTTGGGATGATACACAGAAACAGAATCTTTGTCAGTATCCATTTATTATATTACGTGTGCATGTATTCATGTTTTATTTGTATGTTTCCTGCACCCTTTCAGGCCCTTACTACAAACCACGGCCGAGGCAGCGGATCCCACGAGACCTCGCCATGTGCGTCACACCCAGCGGGCAGTTCTATTGCTCCATGTGTAACTCGGGCGCCAGCGAAGAAGCCGAGTTTCGACTCCACTTGGAGAGCAAACAGCACAAAAGCCGCGTGTCGGAGCAACGTTACCGCAGTGAGATGGAAAACCTGGGATACACTTAATCCACCTGATCTGCAAACAGACACTTTTGAATAATAAAGGCCATTTTTACAGTTTTAATGCAGGTTCAAAGTCTTAAAGTGACGACTTTTACTATTCTTGAACTATTTAGAGGCTGATAGTCACACGGGAGTTTGAGCAACATGAGGTCGGTGATATGAGCGGGTTGGAAGCAGATCTAGGATGAGTTCATAACTTACAATGATTCATTATTAGTATGAAGATTCTGACCCTAGATCAGTTTCTGCCTGTGCATGTTCAGTGTCAGGATCAAACACATGTATGGACAGTTGCAACATTTATACTCTTTATTTATAAGTTTACTACTAAACGTTGTGTGATTGAAGCCTCATATAGAGCAGGAAACTGTTGATCGAGCGTCACATGCATGAAGCTTTTCATCATTCAGTGTATTTTGGGGGCAGCTGTAATATTTTCTTGTAATGCAGATTCATTCCCAGGAATCTCTTCACTCACTACAGGGATAAATGGAGAATAGGGCAATATTTAATAAGGTCTGTGCCCCCCATGCCCCCTACCTCACATGAAGATGTCCGTTCTGTCGGTTGCACAAGTCGGCACACTAGAGAAGACGAGATTATGCATTAGATATCATGAACAGTGAGCAACAACAACTGTATTATTACATGTAAAGATTATTATAGATAGGGAAAGTATTGATCAGTGTTTACGTTAGCTAATGTAACCTTACAGTAAACTGCATCTATATGAACACTGAACACAAGGAGCTTTGAGCAGATAAGTTGGGACAGATCGAGACCATGTTTGAGATATTTAAGAGGTTTGTTTCACATCCGTGCATGATCTCTCCTACAGAAGACGTCTATAATATTATAAAGGGTTCCTTGCAAAAGCAATAAATGATAGTTATAATTCTAGATATCTTCAACGTTTAATTGAGTATTTTTCTGTAGGTGATGATGCATGAAATAACTGCTGCAAGAAAAGGGCCGTTGCACAACTGAATTGCTCTTGACCGAATAGTGTTCTTCATCACATAAACTCCACATTCATTCAGATATAATGATGGGAGACGTCACAGGGGATTGTTTGAACACGTTAGTGTAAAGTTTACTCCACTAGGATGTTACCTTGTTCTACTTTACATATGTTTAAATTAGGAGGGACTTACAGCCCTGTTTAACTATTCCTGTTTTGCATATTCAAATACAGATCATTTCCATCAAGTCTTTCTATATGAACGTCTGTGTGATTTGTTTTACATAGATAAAGAGACACATATACATTATATGAAGCCCCACTGATCAGATATATTATACTTGCGGGACTTTTGCAAATATAGTGGATGGAAACAGGAGAGAGAGACGACCGGAAATGATGTTGCAGGCCAGACTCGAACCTGCTACACCCATATAAGAACCACAGCTGTTCTCTTGCGCTAGTCGTAGCATCTGCATCCAGACACGAGCCATGTGACAGGAAGTTGTGACCCTGCGTGGGAGAAATGGAGAATCTCACATACCTCTGGGACAAAGCGAAGGGGTTTTATATGTATGATGACGCCTCTCAATAATGTGTTCTGAAGGGTTAACGGGCACCTTTTATCTCTTGATGCTTTTTTTAGACACTCTTATATAACGGTTGCCTTCAGGAGATATTGAAGTCTAGATGTCCATCAAAGGACTGAGTGCAACACAGGTCAAAGGTGAAGTTTATTTAATAAAGATGACAGAACTTTACTAGAAAGAGTCCCGGAACTTTCTGAATAGAACGTGTTTTACAGTATTTCATGAAAAGCAGTTATTTAATAAGATGAAGATGAATCACACGTTTGTTCTTTGACTCTGAGTGACTGTGATGATGTCATTGGAACATTTGGATACTGCAGTTGAACATTCTCATATTTATTTGCATACTGAAATGTGCTCTTTTCATTCTCAGGTGAGTTCATTAGAGTCTGCAGGACTGAACGTGTCTCACTGATATTCAGTCTGTTATTACTGATGTTTCCTTCAGCACATGCAGGTGCAGTTACGATTCAGGGTCTTTCTTGAGAGCCTCATGTACCTCTGAACTTGAGAAAAGGCCAATGAGGAATTGGCAGACAGAATTTTCATTTTCACTCACAAAAGCACAATACACTGCTGGCATTGAACGTCCTTTTCAGGACACATCTTTTTAAAGATCCCTTTCCGCCTGTGTGTAGATCCTGGATGCGGTAGATATCTCTCCAAACTGACGGTCTGGTCTCGTGTGTCTGGGTAGCGATCACACTGAGGCAGTGTCTGTGGATGGTTCATGTACTCACTGCGAGAACATGACCATGGCAGCGTTGTGGTCACGACTTTCATTTCTTAAAGGCTCCTGGATAGGGACCTGGCTGCATTGGCACATCAACTGCCTAGAGTTGCTGGCTGTATTCCTTGCCCTGTGGAGGTTTCTCCCGCTGATTCGGGGCAAGCACGTCTTGATCCGTTCAGACAGCACATTAACAGTAGCGTGCATAAATCGCGTGCGCTCTCGTCATATGTCACAACTCGCCTGCCATCTCCTCCTTTGGAGTCAGCAGCGACTCAGGTCACTGCACACCTCTCATAATCGTAACCCCCTCCCCCTAACCCTAACCTAACCCAGTGGGGAGTGGAGGTTCCACCCCCAGGTGGTCCAGCTGATTTGGGTCCGGTTCGGCATGGCACAGGTAGATCTCTTTGCCTCCCAAGACAATTCCCACTGCCTGCTCTGGCACTCCCTGATAGAGGCCCCTCTCGGGACAGACTGACCAGGGGCTGCGCAAGTACACATTTCCCACATTGAGCCTTCTTGCGCTGGTGCTGTGCAAGGACAGGGAGGACGAGGAACAAGTCACCTTAGTGGCTCCTTACTGGCCCACTCGGACTTGGTTCTCGGATCTCACGCTCCTCGTGACAGCACCTCCCTGACAAAGTCCCCTGACAAAGGACTTTCTTTCCCAGACGGGGCACCCTCTGGCATCCGCGCCCAGACCTCTGGAACCTGAAGATCTGAGTGACCTACCACCTGCAGTCGTAGACACGATCAACCAAGCCTGAGCTCCCTCAACCAGGCATCTTTACGCCCTAAAGTGGCACTTTTTCGCAAATTGGAGTTCTTCCGGTTTAAAGACCTGCAGAGATGCGCAGTTCAGTCAGTGCATTTGAGGGGAGACTGTCCCCCTCCACTTTGAAGTGGACAGCAAGTCCTTGGGTAAGCACAAATTGATTATCAGGTTCCTTTGAGGCGCCCGGAGGCTGAATCTTTCCTTGGCCAAGCCTGTTCCCCTCCTGGGATCTCTCAGTGGTCCTTTTGGGCCTTCAGAGACCCCCTTTCGAGCCGCTTGACTCCTCTCCTTGAAGATGGCCCTCCAGATAGCACTAGCTTCCATCAAGAGGGTTGGGGACCTGCAAGCGTTCTCTGTCAGCGACACTTGCCTGGAGTTCGGTCCGGCAGATACTCATGTCATTCTAAGACCGCGACCAGCTATGTGCCCAAGGTTCCCATGACCCCCTTCAGGGATCAGGTCATGAACCTTGAGCTTTAGATGTTCTGAGCAGCTCTTTGTCTGCTTCGGCAGACGGTGGAAAGGGAACGCCATCTCCAAACAGGTTAGCTCACTGGGTCGTTGATGCTATCTCCCTGGCCTACCAGACCCAGGCCGTGCCCGCCCCCTTGGGGATTCGAGCACACTCGACGAGAAGTGTGGCATCCTCATGGGCACTGGCAAACGCCACCTCCCTAGCAGACATCTGCAGAGCAGCGGACTGGGCAACACCCAACACCTCAGGGTTGAGTCGGTCTCGTCCCGTGTTTTGTCAGGTCCGAGCCGGTAGAAATCGGTAATACGGAATAGCCGACCGGGTGTTCCGCTTGCACATAGCGCCCTTCACCAAGTTAATCCAGTGTGCTTTCTCTCCCAGGTTAGCCAGCAAGCTCTCGCTCCATGGATGTTCTTCCTCCCTAGACTTCTGGCCTGCGAATTCAGCTGAGGAATTTGCGACCAAAGCCACTACGATCCACAAGTGCTCTGTGCTGGGGTAGGGCTCCACAGGCTTAATTCCCTCTTTCAGGCAACTCCCTGTGATGTATTTTCCGGGGTACGGTCCCTCTGTGCCCGGTCGCTGTGTTTGTAGAGCTCATCAGGTAGGACCTGGCACCACGCCACTCCCACGTGTGGTTTGACTACCCATGTGGTGTGTTGGCCACATATCACCTCCCCCTAGTCTGGGCAGGATGTGGCCTCCACAGGGTCTTTTCCCCCTGAAAGAATAGGATCGGGAAAGATCGCCTTCCCCGACACATTTCATAGCGCTAAGATAGCCCCAGCCGCTTTACGCTCTATGTGAGAAACACAGAGAGAGAAAAGGCCACGGCTGCCTGGCTTGCTCCCATTATGGTCATGTAGCACCTGTCCCCCCCTTAGGGGTGCTGGGAACCTAAGGTCTGAATATGACACTTTTTTCTGGGGTTGTTGGGGAGGGTTACATGTGACAGTTGCTTCTAGCACACAGCAGCCTGCTTGCACATATGTCAGCAGTTCAGGTAACACGGTCTAGTGCGTGGCGCTTTTAAACGGGACCCCTTGTGTCACTACATTCGACACAACGTCGAGTGAGTGACAGAAGGGGAATGTTCTGGTTACTGTTGTAAACTCCGTTCCCTGATGGAAGGAATGAGATGTTGTGTGCCCTTTGCCACGACACTAGAGCTACCACTGTAAATGGCCGTATCTTATTCCCGGCGCCTCATTGCAAAAACCTGACTGGCAGACTCATGCCCGCTTCCCTTTATACCCGTATGTTCCGGGGCGGGACATGCAAATCTGTCTGCCAATTTCACATTGGCCTTTTCTTAAGTTCAGAGGTACGCAACCCAGCTAACAATTTTATGTTCTAAGAACGTTTTCCTAACGTTAGTATTTGGTTGTGGGAACATGAAAATGTCCAGTTTTCTTAACATTAGTAGAACGTTTTTTAAGGTTAATAACGTTATAAGGATGTTCCATTAACGTTTTATATAATTTTTTTCCCCCCAAACCTTTAAATAATGTTAGCCAAAGTTGTTGGAACGTTCCCTGTTAGGTGGGAAGGCTCTCAAGAAAGACCCTTTGTGTCACTATGTTTGAGTTACATCAAATGATGACCTTCTCGAGCAGTCTATTGTGTGTTCACAACATCAATAAAGGGGGAATTGTGGAAAAAACACCTAAAATGACAAAAAATAAAGAAATGTCCCAGATATACAAAATGTGGGGGCAAAAATACAGTTCTTACTATTTTATTTTAGTTCTAGTTACACATATTTGGGCATAGTTGTTGTCCAGATTTAAATCTTGGGGTAAGAGGTAATAAATTCTCAATCTTGAGCATTAAACTGATGTATTCGATGTTTGAATAAGACACTGTTTGTTTTATATGAATAGAAGAAAAAAAATGTCTTCATAAGAGGTAAAAAATGTATAAATAAAATGTCCCTGAAAATCAAATGCATGGGGTTAAAAGTGGCACTTTTATGTAAAAGTTCATTTCTTTCGCAGCCCTGAATTACACAAACGTGTGTCCTGTTGTTTATGTTGTGCATGAGGCTCTATAGGATCGGTGACATTATATGGCTTAATTATATTAGGAATTCAATGAAACTATTTTACACATCTAATATATTGGCAACACTACAATAAGATTACATTCGTTCAGTATCATGAACAAACTATTAATACATTGTTTATAACATTTATTAAGCTTTGCTAATAAAAATACAATTGTTCATTAACTAATGTTAACATATACAACCTTTGATTTAAAAATGTGTCCGTAATAAGTAATAAGGTTGCTGTAAAAGTATTGTTCATTGTTCCAAGTTAACGAAGGGAACTTTATTGTAAAGTGTTGGCATTATATTTGATGCATGGCATCACCACCTGGAGTTTACAGACATGATGCTCATTAGAGGAAACTGTGCCATCTGCTGTCTGGAGTTTGTAAGGATCTGCCTGATGATTAAACAACATTCAAGTCTTTGAGATGTGCTGCTGAATATATATAAACTGAATTAATAATAAAAAAACAACTTTTGTATTCAGAAGCGTTAGCCACACTCAAGAACATGAATTCCTTTGATAATAATCATCTCAAAACAAGAGATATGTCTACTTTATTCCAGCTGGAGTGTTTCTCAAACTACCTCAATGACCTTTAATGAACGGCTGATTATATCTGATTATATCTGATGCATGAAGTCAGTTCAGCACATTCACTATAACACACTGACTTCAGTGTTTAAAAGAGAAAATATTCAGAATACAACATATCAAATCACCTCAAAAGCTTTATTCATGGAAAATAATTTCAACACACATACACAGATCATCATTTTCAACAGTTGCCAGAAATCCTTGTACATTGACATCATCTATGTTATTATTTACCTCTGATGTCACTAAAGAACATAATCTGTGTTACATCACACGAGTCTCTTTGTGATCAAGACAAGACAGATAACAGATACACATCGGTCATGTGATGTCTACATCAATACATACTGGCACCATATAATCATCACGATACAAGCGTTTCAACAATCAGTTTCAACTGTCCAGTGTAGAATATATCACAGCACTCTTTGGACAGTATTTGTGACTGCAATGGACGACCCGTCCTGAACCGCACAAACACAATTACAGGTCATCAGTTCACAGACACGTTTGATTTGTACTATATTTTATTTATTCTTATTTACAGAAGGTTGGTACGAACATTAATGAACTTTTACTGTTGAAAATACAAATTCTTACGAGATTTTTGTTCCTACATTTGTTAATGTAACAAACAGCTTATTTCTTTTTAATCTCATAAGCACTTCAATTTCTCAGAAACATGCCGGTAAAAACACTGTTGGAAATTCTGCACAATTATTCAGAGTAACATATAAAAATAACCGACTGAACAGAGTTCATCTCAAATATCACTTACATTTATAAAGTTGTCTGATTTAACTGGTGAAGGACGCCGATATTTTATATAAATAAACTCTATCATCATGCAAGGGACGGGAATAAAAAGCAACAACAAAAGATCTTTAGACAAAATAAATTCCGTGAATATGTTCTTTGACACAATGAGTGTTTCTTTGTCTTGTACACACACACACACACACACAGATACACACACACACAGATACTCACACACACACACAGATACACACACACACACACAGATACACACACACAGATACAGATACACACACACAGATACACACACACACACAGATACACACATACACACACACACACACATTCAGATTCACACACACACTCAGATACACAAACACACACTCATATATACACACACACACACACAGATACACACACACACACACACACATTCAGATTCACACACACACACTCAGATACACAAACACATACACACACTCAGATACACAAACACACACACACTCAGATTCACACACACACACTCAGATACACAAACACACAGACACACACTCATATATACACACACACACACTCAGATACACAAACACACAGACACACACACTCACTCACTCAAGCACACACATTTTACCATCCATCTCTCAAAATAACAGAGAGATTACATTTTAGATATGACAAAACAAGAGCACAAACGTACTGTATAAACAATCACATACTGCACATACAGATGAAGTCAGAAGTTTACAAACATTTTGGTTGAAGTCATTAAAAATTTTTAACCACTCCACATATTTAATATGAGCAAACTACAGTTTTGGCGAGTCGTTCAGGACATTTACTTTGTGTACGACACGAGTTATTTTTCCAACAATTGTTTACAGACCGATTGTGTCACTTTTAATTGACTATAATCACAAATCCAGCGGGTCAGAAGTTTACATACACTAAGTTAACTGTGCCTTTAAGCAGCTTGGAAAACTCCAAAAAATGACAGTTTAGCCAATTAGCTTCTGATAGGAGGTGTACTGAATTGGGGGTGTTCCTGTGGATGTATTTTAACATCTTCAAACTCAGTGTCTCTTTGCTTGACATCATGGGAACATCAAAAGACCTCAGAAAAACTAATGTGGACCTCCACAACTCCGGTTCATCCTTGGGAGCAATTCCCAAACACCTGAAGGTGCCACGTTCATCTGTACAAACAATAGTACACAAGTATAAACACCATGTGACCACACAGTCATCATACCGCTCAGGAAGGAGACGCCGTCATGTGACCACACAGTCACCATACCGCTCAGGAAGGAGACGCCATCATGTGACCACACAATCATCACACCTAGAGATGAATGTAGTTTGTGTGAAAAGTGCAAATCAACCCCAGAACAACAGCAAAGGACCTTGTGAAGATGCTGGAGGAAACAGGTGGACGAGTATCTAGATCCACAGCAAAACGAGTCCTATATGGACATCACCTGAAGCAAAATCTCAAGACATCAAGCAGGAAGTTAAAGCTTGGTCACAAATGGGTCTTCCAAATGGACAATGACCCCAAGCACACCTCCAGTCAAGGTTTTGGAGCGGGCATCATAAAGTCCTGACCTTAATCCCATAGAAAATTTGTGGACAGAACTGAAGAAGTGCGTGTGAGCGAGGAGGTCTACAAACCTGACCCAGTTACACCAGTTCTGTCTGGAGGAACGGGACAAAATTCCAACAATTGTGAGAAGCTTGTGGAAGGATTCCCAAAACATTTGACCCAAGTTAAACAATTTAAAGGCAATGCCACCAAATACTAAACAATTGTATGTTCATTTCTGACTTCAGCTGTAGATGCATATGACATACACATATAAGAGCCAGAACACTCCATTAAAATCCATCTGGAACATATATGTCAATCATATTTCTTAAACCTCATTTCTACATATCTGAAGACATGTAAACTGAGTGTTAGCAGCTCTGAGGAACCACACGCTACACGCAAGCAGTAGACATCTTACATACAGGAACTAATCTCAGATCTCAACACGACCCAACAGAACTTGAGCCGATGTCCATCTGAAGAAGACACGGATAGAGAGAAGAGCGAGCCAGAGGTCAGAGGTCAGAGGTCAGAGGTGAGCTGGAACGGTCTTTAAGGCATCTTCTGTTGTACGATGCACATTCACATTCTAGGAGGAAAAACACAAAGTCAAAAACTATTTATTATAACAGTCTCAAAGTATATTTGTGTTGTGATCATTGCGCTTTTCAATTGTAAATCAATGTGATGGTGGAGTCACGTGACGCCATGCGAGGATCAGACCTGTGAATGTGAGCTCCGCGCACTGCTGCTAGTTTGAACTATGTTAATGGTATAAACCGGTGAGATTCGACGCACTCCGTCCCAGAACTGTTCAAGGAGGAAATGTCAATGTCAAAGTATTCAAAATCCTTGGACTTACGTGCTCAAGCTGATGCTTCTGTGCACGCCGTGAGCCAGGGCGTCCATTTAGTCAAAGAAACGCGAGAAATGTGGCGAGAGATGCTGAACGTGTCGGCAATGCTGACGAAGGTCGTTGCTGACTTGGATACGTTGATCGATCACTGGCATGGATGCGAAGTTCACCGATGTGGTTACAAGAGTGGGGGATGTTGAGAAACGGATCGATTATCTGGAGTCATCGGGGAGGTAATTATCTGCTAATCCGCTAGTGACAAGGTGGATTTGGATCGTGTCTGGGAGAAGTGGGAGGAGATGGAGAAATCTAGCCGGCAGAATACCGTCCGTATCGTCGGAATTCTAGAGGGCAAAGAGGGACAGGATATGGTGAAATATGGTGAATTGTTCGACAGAACAGGCCATAAGTTGGGAATCGAGCGAGCTCAGTGGAATGGGTGTTGACTGACGGGGCGTGCCACTAAGCATGTAGGCGGTGATGGGCTCATCCAATCAGATCATGCGGAGCCGCCATTTTGAAACCACTCAAGTATGTGTGTGTGTGTTTGTGTATGTATGTGTGTGTGTGTGTGTGTGTGTGTGTGTGTGTGTGTGTGTTTGTGTGTGCGCGCATGTGTGTTTGTGTATGTGTGCGTGTGTGTGTGTGTGTCTTACCGCCGGTCTGTCTCTATGAGTATTCACAGCATCCACTTTCAAACAGACCGACTCCACCTTACAACCTAAAAAACACACATAAATTGTTCCCATCTTACCTGCTTGATCACTGGGGTTATAAATACAATTATTATTTAATGACTTATTTTTAAACAAAATCACAAACATATTTAATCAAACTACACAATGATGACTCAAACATTATAGACATTACAGTTTTATTGTCTGTTAATGCTGATCTTCTGTAAAGCTGCTCTGAAATGATGTGTGTTGTGAAAGGCGATATACTAGAGATGATTTACCGTAAGCCACAGGTGTTAACTTCAGCACTGTATGCAGAGGACACTTCAGGTACGGCAGTTCCACTGTACACAAACAAACACACTTTACTAGCGGAATTATCAAGAATGCATTAATATTCCGCATTAACAACCCAAGATCACACTTGTGCTCTGTTTCAAAATCTTAAGAGTATGCACAAACAAGAGAAATATCCTAATTTTTATCTTTTTTAGGCAAACTAACAGAGGCCTGTTGCCCTTTAGCGTGCGGTATGAAGCATCTGTAGGCAGCTCTCGAGGTTTTGGAACAGCACTTTGGTGTGATGGTTTTCAGTTTTAAAGGTCCCATCATCACCTGCAGTCTTGTCCAGGAAGTAGGCCAGCAGGCACCTCATGACGGCTTGATGACAGATCACTAGAACATTCTCCTGACGCTCTAACTCCATGATCACGGGTTCCAGCCGCTGGACCAGATCTTCATAAGACTGTGAGTAGAGAGATGGATTAAACCGGGTTTTACACGCACACGCGTGCACGGACATGCACGCACACACACGTGCATACACACACACAAACATATATGCTAACACACACACACACACACACACACACACACACACGCATGCACACACACACACACACACACACACACACACACGCATGTGCACACACAGATGCGCGCACACACACTAACACACTAATAAATATACATGTGTGTGTGTGTGAGCTCAGACTAAGACACAGACAGTGCAGTGTGTGAGTGTGTGTGTGTGTTTTTGAGTGTGTTCGCATATATGTTTGTGTTTGTGTGTGTGTGTGTGTGTGTGTTTGAGTGTGTTCGCATATATGTTTGTGTTTGTGTGTGTGTGTGTGTGTGTGTATATGTGTGAGCTTATGGTGTTCAGGCTCAAAAATACACACTGGAAATGCCATCACTAGAAAACACAACCGCTTAGAAACACTATAAGAGATTAGTTAACTCCATTTCAGTGTATTTACTGGTATATAATCTCGAGATTAATGGTAGTTAGCAACATGCAACATGAACATTTGATGAGGATTATGAGGAGAAACATGCAGACTCAAACACAGAACAAAACAACATGCTGGAATACATCTGACTCGCCTCTCCTTTGGGATAACGGTAGCGATATTTGTCCTGATCCCGTAGAGCGAACTCCAGAGGATACTTCTGCTGGATCTCCTCGTACATGAGCTCCTCACAAACACCCTAAACATGATATTAAAAATATAAGAGAATATCTCTGACTGAAATCAAACGAGCTTGAACATTACAGTCACAACATGATTAACAAATGTATGAAGCGCAGTCATACAAAGAGCATTATATAGTAGGGTCCACAACTAATCGACCACTCCATTACTCATTCTGCACTCGCGGTGGGGGGGGGGGCAGGTAATAGTGTGTCTGGAGGCAAACACGCATCCCGAGGTTGGGTGCTGAGAAAAAGCACTTACCTCGCTCCGTGCACCCATTCTCAAGTTCAAGTTCAGTCGACACAACGTCAAGTGAGTGACAGAAGGGGAACTGAACTTATAATTGAGTCCACTGTGGGGCGCTGTGGATGTGTGTCATCGAGGTGTTGAATGAGAGAAGAAGAGATCATGGTGTCTTTGGCCAAATGTGAAGTGTGGCAGGACTTGTAATATATTGATTCTTATTGTAGTTCTTGTCAGAGTGATGCAAAGCAACGGACGAGAATCTGTTTTTATGGTCTAAAGAAAACGTGAAGCGGTACGAGAAACTCTGAAGCTGATCAGACCAGTATATGTGCTTTACATCTCTGGACACAGAATCAGCACATTTTATAAACTTTATTTGGGGTTAGAGTCCTCGACTACAAAATGCCCATCCCTACAATATAGTGCGTTTACTGTTAGGGGTGTTCACACTCACAGCGTCGATCTCATTTAGAGCTTTCCACTGCTCGTACGGCACACCGACACCTTCTGCCGTCTGTATAGTCCTCTTCATCTGACTCGTCCACACCTTCAGATCATGAATATTCTGTGATTGAATAAACTGACCCAACGCCTTCGCAAACTGAACGAGAGAGGGAACACAAAAGATAGATACTTCAGGACGTTCATAACAACTCAGACAAGAAATCATTTGATTAGGAAATATTGGCAAATTTTCAGCATTCTCAGAAAAATAAAAACAGGTGTCCACCGCTGAACAATCTGAAAATGGATTTCAACTGTAATGAAGAATGTATGTAGAACACTTGTTCACAGCTGCACCTTCAAATCCACTCCAACTAGTTTTTTAACCCTTTAAGCTAGAATGGGCCTGCCAAGATTAAATATTACATTTGTTAATCATCAAAATATGAATAACTGCACTCTTGATCAACACAAAACAGGTGTCGTTTGAAAGTTTAGAAGCTGTACTTTCCAATGCATGTGACATTATGACCAAAACTGAACTAGTGCTTTGAAATCTGCAGATAAATCAGAAGTGCTACATTTTGATCATTTATTAAGTTTGTTGCACTGCACATTTTATTATAATCAATAAAAACATCAAACTGATCAAATATTCATGTGTCATATGTTGTTGGAAAACTCTCAAAGAGTAAAATACAACCAGCATATTTGTTTTACTCACTGATGAAAATATAGCGAGTAACAGCTAAATATATGTCTTTGACTATTATGTTGGTGTTGCTTATATGCAGCGTTTTCACTCATAACTTCAAGAAAAATATACAGAACATAAAATATCCCATATCATTAATTAGATGAGGTGATTATCTTTAAAATAAGTCCACACACAAGATAATCAAATGTATAGATCATTAGATAATCCACATGAAGCACAATGTTGCATATGACCACCAGGAGATGGCGCCAAATACATGACACAGACTCAATGATGACTCAAATGACACAGAATGAAACTCATTCTGTGAAATCTCATGACTAAAATCATGTGTGCATGCTATGCAAACCTTTAGTCATTGTTGTGTTTGCATGTGTAATTAGTTCTTATGTACAATTATTATCTTTTATTTGTTTGGAGGTGTTTTTGGACACTATGATCAATTATATTTGTAATGTTGGAACTTTTGACTGATTTGTTGTATCGGTATCGGAAATCTTTAAAAACACCTTCAGAGCTTAAAGAGTTAAATAAATAAATAAATCACAAGTAGGCACGATTTACATTTGTCTACAAACTAATTCCCAGCACTTAAGTAGAAGTCTTTTGGTTAAAAGGGTTTTAAGATCACATTCACATTTCAAACTTCTGACAAACATCTGCATCGATGATATTCTGGACTCGCTGTAAAGAATCTCACAGAAATTAGAGACTTTTGTACCTAAAATGCAGTACAGATGTCTCACCTCCTTTCCCCTGGCCGAGAGCCCAGAATCACCTCCGATACGACCTTTGACATTCAGGTCACTCTCTCCGTGCCGGCACAGGTAGATGGAGCGTGGCGTGATGTGGATGTTCATGAGGTAGTACACTATTCGGCTCTGGATGTGATTCTGCACCCGGTTCACCGAGTAGCGGCGGCCCACATCGATGATCTTGATGAAGGAAAGCTCCCTGAACCCGAGACGATGGTGTGAATTCAACAAGGTCGGAAGCTCAGGGATTCATTTCAATCAAATGACCTCTTACCTGTCCAGCTCCTCGTCCAGCGTCTGATAGGAGTTCTCGTAACACTTGATCCTCTTCATGAAGTCTGCGACGGCCTCTTCCGTGTTACAGTGCGTGTAGTCTGGACTGCCCAACTTCACTTGCTGTGACACACATAACGCTCGTTAGAACGGATACAATCACACCAGACAAGATATGCTGCACTTGTGATACTCACAACGATGTTCTCTTCAATAACATCTGGATCTTCACACACAGACTCCACAAAGAACACCTGAGAAAGAGAGTTTTAGAGAGCTGCGGTTGAAACACAATTGACAAACACAAACGCTGTGGATCGGATGCGCACCTTAAAACCGTTCTTTTCTGCGAATCTGAGGATCGTCTCCCTCCGTTCTCTTGTTGTGTTTGTGGCATCAAAGACCTGAAGATTATCAAATGAAAAGAGAAAATGCAGCTGAACAGAAATAATGTTCTTGACTGCGTGTAATGAAGCAGAGCTGAGAACATCTGTTCTACTCTATCATTTGTATTTGAATTAGGGCTGTCAAATAAAAACTCTAAATGTGAATATTCGTTGAATTTAAGAACAATAATGCACATTCGTATGCTCAAACAGTGCATTTGAATTTTGGATGTGTGCCAAGAACTGACGATGACTTCAGATCGATCACATTCTTGCGCTAGAAAAGGCTTGATGCAGCGCAACAAACACAGTTTAACTGAAAGCAGGTGTCTCAAGATGCTTTTTTAGAAACAAATGCTGAATAAACAAAAACAAAGGGAAACAAAGATGTTCGTCTGGCATGTGTTTACATAGAAAAACAAATGTATGGTTGCAAAAGCGTTCAGTGTGAACAGCCCCTTACAGTTGTTGGAGGTCTTTGGCCGTGACGTCTTGCTCTCTTATTAGCATTAGCATAATTAGATTATGAGTCGTTTAAACAATTTGTCAGGAAAGAAGTTGAACTTGTGTGTCTCGAGATCCTCGCGTTCGGTTCCAATCTGTTGTTTCGTCTGATTGAACAGCCCCTGACCTGTTGTGTTTCGTCTGATTGAATAGCCCCTGACCTGTTGTGCTTCGTCTGATTGAACAGCCCCTGACCTGTCGTGTTTCGTCTGATTGAACAGCCCCTGACCTGTCGTGTTTCGTCTGATTGAACAGCCCCTGACCTGTCGTGTTTCGTCTGATTGAACAGCCCCTGACCTGTCGTATTTCGTCTGATTGAACAGCCCCTGACCTGTTGTGTTTCGTCTGATTGAACAGCCCCTGACCTGTCGTGTTTCGTCTGATTGAACAGCCCCTGACCTGTTGTGTTTCGTCTGATTGAACAGCCCCTGACCTGTCGTGTTTCGTCTGATTGAACAGCCCCTGACCTGTTGTGTTTCGTCTGATTGAACAGCCCCTGACCTGTTGTGCTTCGTCTGATTGAACAGCCCCTGACCTGTCGTGTTTCGTCTGATTGAACAGCCCCTGGCCTGTTGTGTTTCGTCTGATTGAATAGCCCCTGACCTGTTGTGCTTCGTCTGATTGAACAGCCCCTGACCTGTTGTGTTTCGTCTGATTGAACAGCCCCTGACCTGTCGTGTTTCGTCTGATTGAACAGCCCCTGACCTGTCGTGTTTCGTCTGATTGAACAGCCCCTGACCTGTTGTGTTTTGTCTGATTGAACAGCCCCTGACCTGTCGTGTTTCGTCTGATTGAACAGCCCCTGACCTGTCGTGTTTCGTCTGATTGAACAGCCCCTGACCTGTTGTGTTTCGTCTGATTGAACAGCCCCTGACCTGTTGTGTTTCGTCTGATTGAATAGCCCCTGACCTGTTGTGCTTCGTCTGATTGAACAGCCCCTGACCTGTCGTGTTTCGTCTGATTGAACAGCCCCTGGCCTGTCGTGTTTCGTCTGATTGAACAGCCCCTGACCTGTCGTGCTTCGTCTGATTGAACAGCCCCTGACCTGTTGTGTTTCGTCTGATTGAACAGCCCCTGACCTGTTGTGTTTCGTCTGATTGAACAGCCCCTGACCTGTCGTGTTTCGTCTGATTGAACAGCCCCTGACCTGTTGTGTTTCATCTGATTGAACAGCCCCTGACCTGTCGTGTTTCGTCTGATTAAACAGCCCCTGACCTGTCGTGTTTCGTCTGATTGAACAGCCCCTGACCTGTCATGTTTCGTCTGATTGAACAGCCCCTGACCTGTCATGTTTTGTCTGATTGAACAGCCCCTTACCTGTCTTGTTTCGTCTGATTGAACAGCCCCTGACCTGTTGTGTTTCGTCTGATTGAACAGCCCCTGACCTGTTGTTTTTCGTCTGATTGAACAGCCCCTGACCTGTTGTGTTTTGTCTGACTGAACAGCCCCTGATCTGTTGTTTCATCTGATTGAACAGCCCCTGACCTGTTGTGTTTCGTCTGACTGAACAGCCCCTGACTGGTTGTGTTTCGTCTGATTGAACAGCCCCTGACTGGTTGTGTTTCGTCTGATTGAACAGCCCCTGACTTGTTGTGTTTCGTCTGATTGAACAGCCCCTGACCTGTTGTGTTTCGTCTGATTGAACAGCCCCTGACCTGTTGCGTTTCATCTGATTGAACAGCCCCTGACTGGTTGTGTTTCGTCTGATTGAACAGCCCCTGACTGGTTGTGTTTCGTCTGATTGAACAGCCCCTGACTTGTTGTGTTTCGTCTGATTGAACAGCCCCTGACCTGTTGTGTTTCGTCTGACTGAACAGCCCCTGACCTTTTGTTTTTCGTCTGATTGAACAGCCCCTGTCCTGTTGTGTTTCGTCTGATTGAACAGCCCCTGACCTGTTGCGTTTCATCTGATTGAACAGCCCCTGACTGGTTGTGTTTCGTCTGATTGAACAGCCCCTGACCTGTTGTGTTTCGTCTGATTGAACAGCCCCTGTCCTGTTGTGTTTTGTCTGATTGAACAGCCCCTGACCTGTTGTGTTTCGTCTGATTGAACAGCCCCTGACCTGTTGCGTTTCATCTGATTGAACAGCCCCTGACTGGTTGTGTTTCGTCTGATTGAACAGCCCCTGACCTGTTGTGTTTCGTCTGATTGAACAGCCCCTGTCCTGTTGTGTTTTGTCTGATTGAACAGCCCCTGACCTGTTGTGTTTCGTCTGATTGAACAGCCCCTGTCCTGTTGTGTTTTGTCTGATTGAACAGCCTCTGACCTGTTGTGTTTCGTCTGATTGAACAGCCCCTGTCCTGTTGTGTTTTGTCTGATTGAACAGCCCCTGACCTGTTGTGTTTTGTCTGATTGAACAGCCCCTGTCCTGTTGTGTTTTGTCTGATTGAACAGCCCCTGACCTGTTGTGTTTCGTCTGATTGAACAGCCTCTGACCTGTTGTGTTTCGTCTGATTGAACAGCCCCTGTCCTGTTGTGTTTTGTCTGATTGAACAGCCCCTGTCCTGTTGTGTTTCGTCTGATTGAACAGCCCCTGTCCTGTTGTGTTTTGTCTGATTGAACAGCCCCTGACCTGTTGTGTTTCGTCTGATTGAACAGCCCCTGACCTGTTGTGTTTTGTCTGATTGAACAGCCCCTGACCTGTTGTGTTTTGTCTGATTGAACAGCCCCTGACTGGTTGTGTTTCGTCTGATTGAACAGCCCCTGACTGGTTGTGTTTCGTCTGATTGAACAGCCCCTGACTTGTTGTGTTTTGTCTCATTGAACAGCCCCTGAGCTGTACTCATAGTCTGGGCCGCTTCACCCCCGAGTTCAGCCGGATACCTCTGATATCTGTGAATATTGCAACTCTACATGTAATTGTACTGAATAAAACACAATGTGCCATTTCACTGTTATTATGAAGCTTGAGTCTGGAGTAGAAATCAGTGCAAATGTGACATCATGTAAACTGTCTATTGAAGCGTTTCCCCCTCATTTAACATTTGAGGATATGGACCGACTAAAACTTTTTTTAATTTATTTTAAGCTTATTAGTTGAAAATGAAATGCTCTTTTTTAACAGCCAGTAATGTTCTTTGCAATAATATATCGGTGCTGAATGGTTTATGTGTTCAGTGCGCCCTCTTGTGGACTAAGCAAACAATGTCAATTTAAAAATCAGCTGACTTTAAAATGTGAATATTGAAAATATTTCAGGTAAAACTTTGAATGTAGTTTTTCTGCTCAATTGACAGCCCTAATTTGAATGATGTTTCCTCACCGCCACCTGGCCGCCTTCATCTGTGAGATACTGCCTGACGTCATTGAGCGCTGCCAGTGCACACTGTCTAAAAGAGACGAGGAATCACATGAGATTTTGAGATCAGATGCCACATAAAGACACTAAACAACCAGCGACTTTAAATGTACAGTAAAATGAGACATTTGATCATAATTAGTCCATAATAAGAGAGAAACTGGATGGTAGCAATGGCGATATGACCATATTTACTGTGAAGAGATTTCGAAGTATTGTGTAGATAGTGATAGAGTATGTAATTATCCATGTGCACGGCGTGTGCATATACATCAGTGGGCAGGACCTCATGTTAGATCTGTTTTACCACCTCTAAATGAAGCACACAAAAGAATGCTATGAAAGCCAAAAGATGAGCTCTGCATTAATTCGGTCAAAAAACAATTTTGTGTTTATATTCGTGTGATCTTTATTTTCTGTAAGTGTTTATATTTGTGTGATCTTTATTTTCTGTAAGTGTTTATATTCATGTGATCTTTATTTTCTGTAAGTGTTTATATTCATGTGATCTTTATTTTCTGTAAGTGTTTATATTCATGTGATCTTTATTTTCAGTAAGTGTTTATATTTATGTGATCTTTATTTTCAGTAAGTGTTTATATTCATGTGATCTTTATTTTCAGTAAGTGTTTATATTCATGTGATCTTTATTTTCTGTAAGTGTTTATAATTATGTGATCTTTATTTTCTGTAAGTGTTTATATTTCTGTGATCTTTATTTTCTGTAAGTGTTTATATTTATGTGATCTTTATTTTCTGTAAGTGTTTATATTTATGTGATCTTTATTTTGTGTAAGAGTTTATATTCGTGTGATCTTTATTTTCTGTTAGTGTTTATATTTATGTGATCTTTATTTTCTGTAAGTGTTTATATTTATGTGATCTTTATTTTCTGTAAGTGTTTATATTTATGTGATCTTTATTTTGTGTAAGAGTTTATATTCGTGTGATCTTTATTTTCTGTTAGTGTTTATATTTCTGTGATCTTTATTTTCTGTAAGTGTTTCTATTCATGTGATCTTTATTTTCTGTAAGTGTTTATATTTATGTGATCTTTATTTTCTGTGTTTATATTCATGTGATCTTTATTTTCTGTAAGTGTTTATATTTATGTGATCTTTATTTTCTGTGTTTATATTCATGTGATCTTTATTTTCTGTAAGTGTTTATATTTATGTGATCTTTATTTTCTGTGTTTATATTCATGTGATCTTTATTTTCTGTAAGTGTTTATATTCATGTGATCTTTATTTTCTGTTAGTGTTTATATTTCTGTGATCTTTATTTTCTGTAAGTGTTTATATTTCTGTGATCTTTATTTTCTGTAAGTGTTTATATTTGTGTGATCTTTATTTTCTGTAAGAGTTTATATTCATGTGATCTTTATTTTCTGTAAGTGTTTATATTTCTGTGATCTTTATTTTCTGTAAGAGTTTATATTTCTGTGATCTTTATTTTCTGTAAGAGTTTATATTCATGTGATCTTTATTTTCTGTAAGAGTTTATATTTATGTGATCTTTATTTTCTGTTAGTGTTTATATTTCTGTGATCTTTATTTTCTGTAAGTGTTTCTATTCATGTGATCTTTATTTTCTGTTAGTGTTTCTATTCATGTGATCTTTATTTTCTGTAAGTGTTTATATTTCTGTGATCTTTATTTTCTGTAAGTGTTTATATTTCTGTGATCTTTATTTTCTGTGTTTATATTCACGTGATCTTTATTTTCTGTAAGTGTTTATATTTATGTGATCTTTATTTTCTGTGTTTATATTCATGTGATCTTTATTTTCTGTAAGTGTTTATATTTATGTGATCTTTATTTTCTGTGTTTATATTCATGTGATCTTTATTTTCTGTAAGTGTTTATATTCATGTGATCTTTATTTTCTGTAAGTGTTTATATTTATGTGATCTTTATTTTCTGTGTTTATATTCATGTGATCTCTATTTTCTGTAAGTGTTTATATTCATGTGATCTTTATTTTCTGTAAGTGTTTATATTTATGTGATCTTTATTTTCTGTGTTTATATTCATGTGATCTCTATTTTCTGTAAGTGTTTATATTTATGTGATCTTTATTTTCTGTAAGTGTTTATATTTATGTGATCTTTATTTTCTGTGTTTATATTTATGTGATCTTTATTTTCTGTGTTTATATTTGTGATTTTTGTTCCGCAAAAAGTGTTTATTTCCATTGGATTTCTTTTGTTTGATGCATTGCTTTGAGAAGAAAATGGAAGAAGAAGGAAAGTTTCTAATAATAATTATAATACTGATCAACAACATATCAGATTGAAATGTGGCATAATGTGAAATTTTGTATTATGGTAATGGTTTTTGTTTTTCTTTGACTTGTTTTGTTTTGTCCAAATAAAGAGAAAATTATACCAGAGGATATTATTATATACTTTGCTAAAAATTTTACTATATTGCGATATATGTTTTGATCATGATATAAAATTGCTCATATCATGATATATAGTTTTGGTCATATCTCCCAACACTACCTAATTTTAGTTTTTCTACAGCTTTAAGATCACTACAAATATTAAGTGTGTTTACATGCGTGTTCTTACACTGATTATGTTTAATAAAGCGCCAACATGTGTGGTCATGTAAATGCATTAAACAGATTTCCTTGCCTCTTCACGTTTTGATTTCTTGCTTTGTCTGATTTGAAATAAGCTGATTTTTGAGAGTAATCAGCGTATTGATGTGCATGTAAACAGGCTCAATATCAGAATGTGGCTTCCCATTTCTGTGGGAACTTTAATAGTTATTATAGTCTTACTTCCTGATTTTGAGCCCCTCTTCATTGTCTGGTCGGAAGAACTCGAAGGATTTGTAGATCTTCACACATTCCCGTCTGTACTGTCCAACATTAAACTCTGTGGAAGCAGAAAAACAATTGAACATAGATGATGTTTACTGGCACAGTGTTCTTCTTAGTGTTTGTTTACTGTCTCAAGTGAAAAGAGTGTCTCTGATATCTCTTGATCTGACTGGAGTACCGTCTTCAATGTAAGGCTATGAGGTTTTTCAAGTGATCTATCTATCTGTCTAACTGTCATCCACATAAAGTTCCAAACTATTACATTTACTCAGCATTCAGAATACGAATAAAAAAAAATTACATTTTGGAACAATTCAGTTAAAACATGCTAGCATTGCCTAGCAACATGCTAAAACATGCTAATAAAACATAGCAACAAGTTAAAACATGCTAGCATTGCATAGCAACATGCTAAAACATGCTAATAAAACCTAGCAACAAGTTAAAACATGCTAGCATTGCATAGCAACATGCTAAGACATGTTAGCATGACCTAGCAACATGCTAAAACATGCTAACAAAACCTAGCAACAAGTTAAAACATGCTAGTATGACCTAGCAACATGCTAAAACATGCTAGCATGACCTTTCAACATGCTAAAACATGTTAGCAACACCTAGAAACATGCTAAAACATGCTAGCAACACCTAGCAACATGCTAGCAACACCTAGCAACATGCTAAAACATGCTAGCAACATGTTTAAACAAGCTAGCAATGCTTAGCTACATGCTAAAACATGCTAGTTACACCTAGCAATATGTTAGTAATACCTAGCTACATGTTAAAACAGGCTTTTAAACTCGATAGCAAAATTTAGCAACATGCTAAAACCACCTAGCATCATGCTAAACATGCTAGCAACCCCATGCAATATGTTAAAAATACAAGAATTATTCTATCAACACCTAGCAACTTAATAAAACATGCTAGCAACACCTAGCAACATGCTAGCAATGCTTATCTATCTATCTGTTAAAAAGCTTTTAAAGATTTTTTTACTTTCAGACAGAGAAGTTTGTCAACAAACTTTTCAATGTAGTTATTATAGTAATGTTATAGTTAATAAACTGTCGATAAATGTGGTTAGAAACAAAAGATGATTTAAATTAGTGGACCAGAGACCAGAAACATCATGAGCTGGCTGTAATGTAACAGTCCAATTCAAGTCAAAAAGATTTACACGCATGATATTTTGGTAAGTAAAATAATTTTATTTCAGATGGATGGTAAAATAAAGAGGCTGTAGAATGTCGTATCTGTACACAGATGAATAAACTCAGGTCTGATGTAAACAGGAAGTGTTAAATGTGTTAAACTACGGTCACTAATGCTGATGAAATCTTCACAGTAAACTCATTTGAATAATCTTGTGCAAGCATCAGGTACCTTTTGTTGGAACATCAATCCAGTTGAGGTAGCGGGTGAGTTTTTTGGAAATGTATGTCTTTCCTCTGGCTGGCAGACCCACGGTCACTATAAGAGTCGGGCAGTTGGTCAGACATACTGCAACAGAGAACAAACGTCAGTTCAGGGATACTGTACGTCACACAACAACCGTCTGATGTAACAGCAGCGCTGATCAGATCTCAGAACAGTTTATTATCCGTCAATAAAGGACGTCACTTCTGTATTTCCACATGTCAAATAAATGATGTTATAACAATGTCCTCAATCCTCCTGCGATTTAAAACTTGTACTTTGCCCTTCGATCATAAAAGATCTAATGTTAAAATAAAATAGACCAAAGTTTAACTAATACACAAAAACACAGCATGAATTCAGTCTATTCGAATTAGCATATTTGAACATGCATTATAATGTAATAATTATGAATAGCTGTAATTAATGAAAAGTTTATAGAATTATGAGATTCACATTTCTGTCTTTAACCCCTCCAAAAATTGCCCCCATTGACTTCCATTGGAAGTGCCTTTCTTCTGTTTTTTTTAAAGAAAATAGATTTTAGTGGTAATCAACATTATGACACAAATGGATGTCATAATGTTAATTACCAGAATATTCCTAAACAGGGATAGTTCACCTAGTATGACAATTCTGTCATTGTTTACTCACCCTCATGTTGTTCCAACCCCATGTGACTTTCACAGCAGATGTTAGGCCGAATATTAGTCTCTCACAGTCTCAGTCACCATTAATTATCATTGTATGGAGAAAATATGCAGTGAAAGTGAATAGTGACTTGAGACTTCTGTCTAACATCTCTTTTTGTGTTCCCCAGAAGCAAGAACGTCAAATAGGTTTGGAACAACATGAGTTTTGGTATGAGAGTACTTGCCTAGTTTCCCTAATATTTTATGTGATAATAAATAAGCTCAACATTTATACATGTATTGCAAAACAATACATCATTGTGCATGAGTGATTCACTCGATGGCGAGAGAGGTGAGTTTATTTGACTTGAACAGTGCGATTTGTGAAAGCAAAGTTCACACCTATAATTGATTCATAATAATACATGACTAATACTAATATTGCAACATACAAAGACAAGTGTGTATGAAGCAGTCAAACCACACCTATTAATATCAACAGATTGCTCAATATTATGATATTTATATGGAGGTGTTTATATGTTTGAAACTAGATTGTCTGAACTAGATCAGTGTGATAAGACATGATGATAAAGAGACGTGTGTTGATGCAATCGCAGTGTTGCTCACAAACCACAGATGATCAATCCCCTTAAAACAATTCCAATGAATTTCCTTATTAAATGTAAACACTGTAATGATTTACTACAGATCTGAAACTGAGATTGAGTCATTGTGCTGGAGGAACCAGAAAACCACGAACGCCCTACAATCATACAAATAACTCCATATTCACGTACTACACCGCCCAGCCCCTGGCTGTCTGACGTCTTTCATCGGACTGATCTCAGGGCAGCTGAGAGGAGATGGCGGAAATCTAAAGATCCAGCCGATCTAGGTAAATATCAGCTTCTGCTTGCAACTTTTTCAGATAACGTTAAAAGCTGCAAAAACTTCATATTACCAGACCAAGTTCAACAGCACCACAGACACTCGTAGCTTGTTTAGAACATTTAACTCACTTCTCTGCCCTCCCCCTCCACCACCCGACACATCACTAACAGCAGATATCTTTGCCACATTTTTTACTAATAAGGTTACAGCCATCAGCAATACATTCACAGCACCACACCCTGTCAAACACCCGTATCCTGTATACAACTCTTCTGTCTCTATGTTTTCTCCTTTGACTGACAGTGAGGTCTCTAAACTCCTCCTCTCCAACCACCCCACCACCTGTTCCCTTGACCCCATTCCATCACACGTTCTCCAGGCCATCTCTCCGTCCATCCTACCTGCACTTACACACATAATTAACACATCTCTACTTGAAGGCACTTTTCCCACTACATTTAAGCAGGCTTGAGTAACCCCACTGCTGAAGAAACCTGCACTTAACCCCACACAGATAGAATACTACAGACCAGTCTCTCTCATCCCATTCATGGCAAAAACACTTGAAAGGGCAGTTTTCAATCAGATCTCTGCCTATCTCTCACAGAACAAGCTGCTGGATGACAATCAGTCAGGCTTCAGAAGTGGTCACTCCACTGAGACTGCCCTGCTGTCTGTCACAGAGTCTCTGAGACTGGCGAAAGCTGATTCCAGATCATCCGTTCTGATTCTGCTGGACCTTTCTGCAGCCTTTGACACAGTCAACCATCAGATCCTACACTCCAACCTCTCTAAACTGGGCATCACTGGAACTGTGCTTGACTGGTTTATCTCCTGTCTCTCAGGTAGGTCTTTTAAGGTAGCCTGGAGAGGTGAGGTATCCAAGCCACATCAGTTACTTACTGGTGTACCTCAGGGATCAGTGCTTGGGCCACATCTCTTCTCCATATACACAACATCATTAGGACCCATCATCCAGTCACATGGTTTCTCTTACCCCTGCTACGCTGATGATACGCAACTCTACTTGTCTTTCCAGCCCAACGACACCACAGTGACCGCTCGAATCGCTGCCTGTCTGGCTGACATCTCAGCCTGGATGAAGGAACACCACCTGCAACTTAACCCAGCCAAGACTGAACTCCTGGTCTTTCCAGCCAACCCTGCTGTTGAACACAACATCACTGTGCAGCTGGGTCCAACTACAGTGTCGCCTTCCAAAACGGTCAGAAATCTAGGGGTAACCATTGATGACAAGCTAAATGTCACAGACCACATATCAAAGACTGCACGATTATGTAGATTTACACTCTACAATATCAGGAAGACCTTTCCTCTCTGAACATGCCACACAACTGCTTGTTCAGTCACTTGTCATAACTAGACTGGACTACTGTAATGCTCTCTTTGCAGGCCTTCCTGCATGTGCTATTAGACCTCTGGAATGATCCAGAATGCAGCAGCACGTCTGGTCTTTAATGACCCAAAGAGAGCACATGTTACACCACTCTTTGTCTCTCTCCACTGGCTGCCGGTTGATGCACGTATTAAATTCAAGGCTCTGATGCTGCATACAGAACAATCACTGGGTCTGCTCCAGCATGCCTAAAAACATTTATGCAGAGCGACACTCCCTCCAGAAGCCTGCGGTCGGCTGAGGAACATCGCCTTGTTGTACCAAAACAAAGAGGCACCAAAACACTTTTCCGGACTTTCAGCTTTATCATACCACGTTGGTGGAATGACCTCCCCAACTCAATCCGTGAAGCTGACTCACTCTCTATCTTCAAAAAATGGCTAAAAACACATCTTTTCCAAGAGCATTTAACCAGTCACTAAAAAAAAAAAATTAAAAAAAAATTAACAATTGTTGTTGCACTTAAATTGGTTTTGTAAACTACTCTGATGATAGTGAAACTTTGTAGTATGGCACTTTTCGTAACTGTCTCCTTAAGATGATTCGCTTGTGTTTTCCTCTTTTGTAAGTCGCTTTGGATAAAAGCATCTGCCAAATGAATAAATGTAAATGTCATATTGCAGGCTATTGTCATAATGCACAGTTAATATGAATTACATTTAAAACATCCTTGTTTGTGTTTACAGACCCTATAAACAACACATCACATTCAGTGTTACAATTATAAAGTAATTACTTACTGTAATCGAATTACTTTAAGACAAAACTTAGTGTAATACATTATATTTGTATTATTGTAATCATATTACAGTTACTGACTTTCAATTAATTTCAGTACGTTTAAGTACATTATAGGGTTATGCTTATGTATAATATATTATTTATGTAGAATACATTAATTATGACCCCAGTAATGCAAAATAATAAAGTACTGAGTGTATGATTTGAGTGTTTTAGAAAGTATTTTAAAAGTAATTAATAATGTGATTATTTGAGTGTTTTAGAAAGTGTCTTAAAAGTAATCAGTAACAAATGGGGTAATAAACCTAGTAAATATCTAGCCCACTTGACAAAGTCGAAATCTGACTCACAGTTTATCACTTTTATAGCGGATGATAAAGGAGTGCAATCGATTTTTATTCTATAAATTACACTTTTAAACAATTTATTTTGCATTATGTCAATCTTTTTATTTCTCTCAAAGACATGATTCTATGGTATAATTCTTTGATCGCCGGACTCTTCCGGTTATCCCCGAGGAAGTTTCTTAATGCTCCCATCTCGAGAGAGGAAGCTGTAACCGCATCCCATAGCTTAAAATCTGGCAAATCTCCTGGGCTTGGTTGGCCTTGCAAGCAAATTCGAGAAAGAATTTGAGCATGTGCCCATAAAAGGACCCATAAAATTGCATGTCCTATAGACCCATTGCGTTATTAAACTCAGACCTAAAATTGTCATCTAAAATCTTAGCACTAAGATTGGAAATGGTTCTACGGTTTATTATTAATGAAGACCAGACGGGGTTTATTAAAGGCAGAAGCTCCACTCACGATGTTAAGCGGCTTTTAAATATTATTGAGCTTTCCCAAAATCTTAGTTCTAGTTCTCTCATTCTGTCCCTTGATGCAGAAAAAGCCTTTGACTCTGTGGAATGGCCTTATTTATTTTATACCTTAGAAACCTTGCCTTGGAGAATACTGCATTAAGTGGGTGCGAATACTCTATACCATATTTTGGGGGGCACCAGAGTGGCCCAGAGGAGGTGCAGCGCGGGTTCGTACGGTCATGAAAATCCTGGAAAAGTCATGGAATAACAAGTTAACACTGAATGTTTTGGAAAAGTCATGTAATTTAAAAAATATATATTTTCAGCAGGGCGGCATGGTGGTGCAGTGGTTAGCACTGTCGCCTCACAGCAAGAAGGTCGTGGGTTCAAACCCCGGTTGCCCCGGCCTTTCTGTGTGGAGTTTGCATGTTCTCTGCGTGGGTTCTCTCCGGGTGCTCCGGCTTCCTCCCACCATCCAAAGACATGCAGGCTAGGTTAATTGGTGTCTCCAAAAAATTGCCCTATGTATGGATGTGAGTGTGAGTGTGTGTCTGTCTATGTGTGGCCCTGCGATGGACTGGCGACCTGTCCAGGGTGTACCCCGCCTTTCGCCCAATGTTAGCTGGGATAGGCTCCAGCCCCCCGCGACCCTGTACACAGGATAAGCGGTTGATGATGGATGGATGGATGGATATTTTCAGCAGTACAAGTGTGCTAATAATTCTTTAAGCTTGGCGTGGAGATACGTGAATAAGCGCTACTCGGAGCCCGTGCGGAGCAGCGGTATGCAAAATGCATTGCTGTGTAAACGGAGTAGATTGTGAATATGCGTTTGCTTAACGTAGGCCTATATGGAAGTGATGTTTACACATTTGATACTGTGACAAAACAGCGCTGTCCATCTCGCTGATGTCGTTTGATATCTGATGTTGATGTTTTCAAAGTTGAATTGGCTTAAGTAGCCCAAAATCTCAAAAATAGCTCTAATTCAGTTGCGATAACGTTTCCATGTTTCCAGTTTAGTTATTTGACTGTCGAGGGTTATTTGTAGTGATCAGAAATAGAGCTCCATCGCGCTGATCTCGTTATATGTCTGATTGTGTTGGCTCTTTGGTTAGGGGAGAGTGGGGTAAGATGAGCCAGTGGGTAAGTTGATCCACCACTTGTATCTGGGCAACCATACACAATTTTTGTCATGTGACCCTAAATTTAGTTTGCATTCTCCATTTTCATCTTCCTGTGGAAGGAAGAACCATGTGGATGAAGTGGGAAGCATATTTTTCACAAAAAAATGTTTTTTGCCTGTCAAAGTTGTTTTTTGGGGCAAATCATGTATAATCAGTCTCACATCAAAAGTAACTTATCTCCGTTTAAGAAGTTATATCAGATATCTTGATGAACTGGCAGTGTGTAAAACATGTGAGTCAATTAGCAAAAGAGTAGCTCTGGGTTGCTAGGCTAAGCACTTCACACAAAATGGTGGCTGTGGGGTAAAATGAGCCAGAGCATTGGGTGTGAGTTCAACTAGTGGTTCATCTTACCCCCTCATGCTAACATGAAGTTAAATTCAAATATTTGGTGTTTAAATGAGTGTTGCATCCTAACAATGAATAACTGAGATTATATTTAATAATATTCCATGTTAGCCGTCACGTGATTACAGGAGAAACAGATTGGGGCTCCACAGCCCTCGAGGAGTTAAAGACTGCAGTCGCTGACGTCAAGGAGGAAAATCAGTCAGAAAAGTGTCAATGATCGGTCAACTCTTGGCTACAAAGTTTGCAATTATACAGATATTCAGAACATTATGTGACATGTTGGTGTTTATGTTGTTTATAGGCTAACAGGTTTGCTATTGTGCCAAACATACAGAGAGTCTAAACAAAGAATCAAACAAATTATCTGGAGATGTTCCTCAAAATAAAATTCAATTTGAGACATCCGTGTCTATTTCTTAATCCTAGAGACTCGGCAAACCATCAAATTAGACAAATTAGTTATAATATTTATTTCTTGAACATCAATAATATCAGCAAATATCATTTCATTATTAGTAATTAAATTATTAATTATAGTTATACTTTAAAATCTGATTAATACAATAGTTAATAATAGTTAGTAGGCGTAACCGTTTTCTCCGCTGGCTCAACTTACCCTGTCAGCTGGCTCAACTTACCCCAACATGAGGCAAGTTGAGCCACAAGACCCCGTATTTAGTTGTTTATTTGAGTTAGGCACACTGCTAAGGTTTCAATTGATGGCACACATCCTGAAATTGTGGCGTTTGCATTAGTTTTATTCCGGTCTCATATTCCCTTGGCTATAGGGCGACTTAAGTAAAAGACGGCTCATTTTACCCCACTCTCCCCTACAGGGCGGATGAGAATACTTCGTTTTGTTTATTGACTGTGGAGGATTCTGCTCAGAACGCTAATCTGAACAGTTCCCAGTCGCTTGAATGTGGGAAAAATGTTCGGTTATATTGTTAAAAACATTTCAATCTCAAAATGAATTTCAATCTCATTACCAATGGTCACAGATCCCATCATCTCCCTTTATTTCCAGGTTTGTTTATTGCCCCCTCTCTCCAGTGCTTCTCACAATAGCCATAGAGGCACTTGCTGAGATGATAAGAGAGGGTGAGGCCGTGTGGGGGGTGTCGGAGAGGTGGGCAGCACAAAATCTCCTTATATGTGGATGGCGAGCTGCTCTTTCGCTCATATCCCGATGTGTCTGTGCCAAGAAGTCCACAAGTCAGCCTCCCTCCTTTCCTTTTAAATGCTATGAGGATGGCTTTTACCATATGGGTATTAATGTGACCCCAACTTTCAGGCAGTTCTTCACAGGTGGATGCCCTCCCTCAGTCTTGGCTCGGGAGGGTTGCTTTGATAAAAATGAATGTCATGCCCCGCCCCCAAATCAGTCTGACTCGATCTCGAATCCTCACAGTCCAATCTTGTGCAGAGCTCTGTGTAACAGTCCCTTCGTGTGTAATACTCTCAAGGCCTGCTGTGCTGAAGTCTGGAAGGCAGGATCGACACAATCTCTCCTCTAATCCAGAGTTGAAGAACCACACACCCCGGGTTATGCCATGCTCTTTGTATTTGTAGGATGAGTGACATGATTGAGGAGGGATCTCTACTGTCCTTCTGAACCCTCCTCCACACAAGTTGATTTCCCTTTTCTATAAAGCTCTATGCTCCTATGGTACAGGTAGTTCCTCGCACCTCAGATTGATTTGGGAAAGAGAGCTCGGGTGGATATTTTGGAAGAGGAGTGGGAGACGGTCTGGTCCCAGGTCAATAGGCCTTCAGTTTAGGATCCTGCATATCACACCTCATATAAGACACAAATGCAATTCAAGTCCCTGAATGCAAGTCGATACAGGAGATTATACATGGCTCTGTCATGTAATCCAGTTTTATTGGTCCAGGGTTGGGGTTCAATTAAATACCATCTTGGGTTTGGCTTTGGGGCTCGATCCTTTGTCACTCCTTCTGGGTTTTCCCTGTGAGCTCAATTCTAACAAGTGTAAAAGACGGCTCTGTAGCTTGTTAACCTTTGCTGCCAGGAAAACTCTTCTGATGTCATGGATCAGTGATAATCCTCCTCACATTAAAGGCACATTCAGTTATTAGAGAGAATATTCCTCTAGTACTCTTGACATGTATTACCCAATCGACTGACACTTTAAACCACATATGGACACCATGTCTTGACAGCATAAATGCCTCTCCCGGTAATATTCTCTGGTATGATTGAACGTTCCAGAAGTCTCTAGATCGCACATGTATTCTCCTCGGGTTTCACTGGTCCAACTGCACATTTCGGTACATTTTGCGGTACAATATGATTTGTTTTTGTCTTCTTATGTACAATTTTGTTTATGTAGTGTTTGTTAGAGTTAATACAAAAAATGACTAAAAAAAATAAAGTAGCTTAAAAGTAACTAGTGATGTGAATATTTTTAAATGAAATAATGAATAAAGTACAATTTACAGAAATAATTAGTCATTTGTAGTGGATTACTATATAATATTTTGCATGTGCATCATATTAAACAACTTTGCATTAAATCTTTAGTAAATCAGATCCTTTTTATTCAACATTCAGATTTCCACAGATCGTGTTTCTTGTGCAGCAACACAATATAAAAGGAAAGCTGGGTTGAGAAGCTTTCAAAAGTCATTTTGCAAACAACAAAAGTTATTTTTAGCACCATTTATAAACCGTCCTGCACAGAACAGCCAAACAATCACATCAGCCATTCAGATACCGTATTAACTACAGGGAAATGTCTGTAAGACTTGTTTTATCATGTCCGACAGCAGCTGTGGCCTGTTCAAGCCGATTGTCAAATAGAGTTTCTCGTAGTCATACTGTACACATAATAATGCAATGTCATAATAACATCACCTTTGCTTGCTTAGTTCTAGTCTGTTCTTGTCAGGGAATCTGAATGTCACATTAGATGAAATGATAGTTCATGGATCATTTTGTTTATTTGTGGTATAAATCAAAAACAACCATTCAATTACTGGCCCAAATGGTTAATTATTACTCCACAACAACCCCTATAATATTGCATGATGGTTTGTAAGAATGCATCTTCATTGAATCACATCCTATTCATTGCTCACCTTAATGAAAGCTGAGTTTTCCTCTCTCTGGGTCACTAGGTATTCTATTTTTACTACATGACTTACTGCAATCCACTGTCATGCCAGTTATCCAACAAACATGGCCATGATTTGACCTCAAGAATTCTGCACAGCATGAATGACGTGCTCAGCACAATGTCATTCACAACACTGAACCACACATGCACATACAACTTCAACGCATTTCAATGCACGCAGCACATTAGCGGACTGTGCGCTTCTCTTATCTCATTCATTCACGCGCACTGCATTACACACAGTCTCCTTTATTTATACACCATATGCATGACGTTCTCAATGTACACGTCAACGAACGAGCCTATGCTTAGCGCATAGAGAAGAGAAAAAGCCCTCAATTATAATGTTATTGCTCCAATAAAAGGCTCGTGGACACTGGAGTCTGACGCACACGCGCCTACGTGACAGAGTCTTGTTTACATCTCCCTCCTCGCTCGCGCACACAATAGCAGCTGCTTCCGCCAGCGCACGGATATAATCTCACATTCCTTACCCCTCTGATCCAGATTCTGCGAGTTTTTGGGCCGGTCTGCTCCCCTCATCGTCCGTGTTGTGTGTGTTAGTGCTTTGTTTTGATGCAGCTCGAGTCTTGAGGAGATCCAGGAGAAGTATGTGAAAACACAAGCGCACACGCCCACTGATCGACATGGAGCGCGGCCAATCGCAGCGAGGCAGAATCGAGTGGACACGCCCACATTCATTAAAAGGAATTGGGAGTAAGTTTCTGTTGATATTGTTGCGCATGCACAGTGTTGTGCAATAGATATACACCAAAAAGCCACAACATTAAAACCACCTGCCTAATATCGTGTAAGTCCCCCTCAGGCCACCAAAACAGCTCTGACCCGTCGAGACATGGACTCAAGAGACCCTGAAGGTGTCCTGTGGGATCTGGCACCAAGACATTAGCAGCAGATCCTTCAAGTCCTGTAAGTTGTGAGGTGGAGCCGCTGTGGATCGGACTTGTTGGTCCAGCACATCCCACAGATGCTACATCGGATTGAGATCTGGGGAATTTGGGCAAAACATTGAACACTTCGTCATGTTCCTCAAACCATTCCTGAACAATGTGTGCAGTGTGGCAGAGAGCGCATTATCCTGCTGAAAGAGGGCACTGCCATCAGGGAATACCACTGCCATGAAGGGGTGTACCTGGTCTGCAACTATGTTTAGGTAGGTGGCACGTTGACGTGCACATGAATGGCACAGGGTTTCCCAGCAGAACATTGCCAGGAGCATCACACTCCCTCCACCGGCTTCCCACAGTGCATCCTGCTGCCATCACTTCTGGTAAACGGCACACATGTACACAACCTTCTTCCACTGCTCCATGGCCCAGTTCCGAGGCTCGCGTGCCCATTGTAGGTGTATTTGACGGTGGACAGGGGTCATCAGGGAATACCACTGCCATGAAGGGGTGTACCTGGTCTGCAACTATAACCTCCTCGTGGTCACTATAATGTGGTTCTCGCTCTCGGTGGGGCGTGTGGTGAGTTGTGTGTGGATGCCGCGGAGAATAGCGTGAAGCCTCCACACGCGCTATGTCTCCGCGGTAACGCACTCAACAAGTCACGTGATAAGATGCGCGGATTGACGGTCTCAGACGCGGAGGCAACTGAGATTCGTCCTCTGCCACCCGGATTGAGGCGAGTCACTACGCCACCCCGAGGATTAGAGTGCATTGGAAATTTGGCATTCAAGATTGGGGAGAAAAGGGGAAAAAATAAATAAATAAAGGATTTTATTAATACAAAAAACAAAGTAAAAAACAACAGAAAGTCCCACAAGGGGGAAAAACAACCATAAACTACTCTGTAGAGGAAAAAGGTATTCCAGGCTGGAGCAGAGGTAGGGATGAGGGAAACAGGACCAACAAGACCGACTGGAAACACACAAGAGGGACTGGCACTGGACAGCACACATGAGGACACTGAAATAGGGAGAGAAATCAACAGGTTAACGAGAGAGGGCAGGTGTGACTAATAAACTAATAATGGGCAAACAAGGAGGCGGGTACGACATAAGACCGAGACACGCGGCGATTCAGAAACAAAACAAAACCACGTGCTCTTGCGAGACAACAAAACCCCCGAATAGCACGAGCACAAGACGAGAGAATGGGTTAGCAATGCCCATCACGAGGCAAACGCCATGTGATGCAAACAACAGGTGACAAAAACAAGACAGGATACCTGTGTGAGAGTTCGGCCACACACAAACCCGAAACCGAACCAGACAGAAGGGACAGGATCCAGACAACATGCTACAGACATGAAACATGACTGACTGACAAAACAAGACAGACATGGATGATAACGGTCCTGTCAGACTAAGACCCAGATGGACAGAGTGACGAGACTGTGGCAGATGTTCAAAAACACATTTCATGATGAAACACGTGCATCTACAGTACAGACAGAGCGGCGACCTCAGGTCACATTCAGTCCAACATCAAATAATGAACCCAGCTCAAATACGGGTCCTGTTATTATGCACTGTATACTGTTTCATTACTACACATTACACAGCGCATAATAACAGTTCAAATTAATGCACAGATAAACTATATTCAATGCACACTCTTAAATATTCATACACTGTGTGTTATATCAAACATTCCTGTGATATATTTCATGTTTTAAGTGGGTAACAGACCTGCAGACTGAATCTGCACATGTTGTTAGCCACTGACTGTGTCGTGTGAGACACGTTTCCTTCCTGCAGGGGGCGCTTGACGCTCTGAGATCCCAGTCCTTCATGCATCTGCATTTAAATCTCAGAACGTTTTATATCCCTTTGGAGACATTTTACACTGGATAGTTATTAAAAAATGATGATGGCAAAGATTCATCCCTGAGAATGGAAATCCTCCTATGCATTATCTGTATAATCATCTTTAAAATCCTCATCCAGTACTGTGATTGGCCCATTCTGGCCAGCACTGAGAAAAGTAACAGGTACCACGTGACACCGCCATCTACGCTGGGGGGGGGTTGCGCAACACTAGTTGGGCAATACCAACTCGTACAACGGAGGAGGGACTTCAGCTTTTTCTCTCAATATGACTGACAGCCACGGATTTGCAAGATATCTCATACTAAATTATCTTCAGCGTTGATTAAAAACAGTAACGAGGACAGATGCATGATTGGGGGGACAAATCTCCCCCTTTACAGCATTGGGTGGACGTGTCCCCCCTTCAATTCTGCACCAATGCTGTAAGCTATGACAATGGTATAAGTGTGTTCATTTATCTATGGACAGTGATAATGGCACTAATGATCAGAGAGATGAGCCGTCTCTGAATGTTTACAGCGTTACAGACGAAGAAAACTGTGTTATAAAAACTCCATAATGCAGAAGAGAAGGTTGAAATGAAGCGTGTGACAACAGAAGATGGGCTGAGAGAGTTACAGCACAACATTCTGACCTTCCCGTGTCTCTGGAACATTCTTTATAAAGGCCATACAGGATTTACTGACCTCACTGTATCATATACTTCTCACCGTCTGTGTGGACGTGCTCATCTCAGCTCAGGTGTGAATAAAACTGAATATGGAATAATAACTAGAAGTGACCATGTCTTTCTCCAGTACTGTATATAAACTCTCAGTGTCTGAAATTCAGAGTTTTTCTCAGAACACACTTTCAACATATTTACTGACAAACACAAGGTGTCTTCATTTTCAACAGTTTGACTTGTTTTTATGTCATGTTTAACTTGAAAAGGGTTATAAATAAATGTCCCTTGTTATCTTATGCATTGGCAGTCAGACATTTTGAATTGTGTGATAATAACGCTGTATTTATTTCAGACACGATGAACTGTTGCTTTACACAAACACAAAACCTCTGAACAATATCTGAGATTGAGGCTCATGCCGATGACTCCAAACACACATCACGACTGTTCAAACGGTAATAATAGTTTTCCAGCACAGACTTAGTAAAGATCAGGTTTGCTATGGAAACTAGGGCAAAGGTCACTGTTGAGTGCTGTCTAAATATGTTCACTAGAAAGTGGCCTCGCTCAAGTTGGCTTGGCACCAAAACTCGAATGCTGTTTATACACCACAGTGTCTGAACACAAAGACATCAGGACATGCGTCAAGCGAGTTTGGCACATTTTCAAATGGTAAATTGGGTCAAAATCTCGAATATATTTCAGGAAAACATTTCTTCTCTTAATTGTCTCATCTTGGCCGTAAGAATATACTCGTATAACGTCATAGAAGCTTTAATGTCATCTCTGACATCCAAAATATGAATCCCTGAATATTTGAGAGGGCAGACAGGACAGATCACGTCTACAGTTGTCTTGTGCATCTGATCTGGGGTCAGAGATTCACCGGCTGGTTTTGGGAAGTTTTGTGACTCACTGTCTAAAAAGTACCACGTTTTGCAATATACAGAATAATGTGAATCATTTCCAGTACAGAGATGCCATTCCTCCATATATCTCTGTGAGTCCTGATAGAAACCAGCAGCACATTAATCTGTGGATAGTCTGGTTTATAATTCGGCATCGGTCCAGTCCATTAATCTGTGGTTAGTCTGGTTTATAATTCGGCATCGGTCCAGTCCATTAATCTGTGGTTAGTCTGGTTTATAATTCGGCATCGGTCCAGTCCATTAATCTGTGGTTAGTCTGGTTTATAATTCGGCATCGGTCCAGTCCATTAATCTGTGGTTAGTCTGGTTTATAATTCGGCATCGGTCCAGTCTGCATGTGTCGTTCTGTCACGAGTGACGATGTTGAGAGGAAATGCATTCATTTCTCAATAATTGCACTTTCATAAATAAACAACAATGCAATTTGTGGATTCAAAATTATTTATTAAATTATTGCAGCATTAAAATGAGTTCATCAAATTATGCAGTATTGTATTTATTATACATGTCGCCTACAATGCAGATAATTAATCAGGCATAAACTGTTACGTTTTTATTCATCAATAATAATAAATAAATAATGTGGCATATTTTGATGCTCCGAGCTGAAAAATATCTGAAATGAATAAATAACTGCTTACTTACACACAATGGGTTTTAAAGCTTACGATCTTTACAACGCATATAAACACAATAATCAACTGATAACAGGTCCGCTTTAACCTGCTCGCATATTAGAAGCAATATACCTGATGAAATATGATTATTTAGGGCTGCACGATTAATTAAAAACAATTATCGTGATCACAATTACGGCTGCTGAAATGAACTATTTATTAAAAATTGCAAAATGCCATATAGACCTCCCATTACATTTGACAATTTAAAGGGAGAGTTCACCCAAAGTTGTTAATTCTCTGATAATTGACTCTTGCCGTCTGAGATGTGTATGACTTCCTTTCTTCTGCAAAACACTTTTGAAGATTTGTGGAGAATGATCCAGTCTCAGCAGGGAGTGGATGTGATCAGATATTTGTAGGTCCAAAAAGCCCAGATAGTCCACATGAGAGTAATCCGTCCCGTCTCCAGCGGTGACATTCATGACTCTGATCAGTCAATTTGTGTGCGAAAACGTTATTTAATCACTTTATAACTATAAAAGATAACTTTCAGTCAGACAATGATGAATGTCCGGATAGTGCTCCTGTGATGTAAGCGTGATGTCAAGTATGTTCGACTCATTGGTTGTGTGTCTGTCATGCGCCGGCTCACATGCCAGCGCACTTACGCCACAAGAGCACTCGTGTAAATCTGGACATTCATCATCGTCTGACTGAAAGCGATCTTTCATGTGATTTAATGGGATCTGGGTATCTCAGCGAGTATTGATGCTGACTATCACACCTGGAGTCGTGAGTTTGAATCCAGGGCGTGCTGAGCGACTCCACCCAGGTCTCCTTAGCAACCAAATTGGGCCGGTTGCTAGGGAGGGTATAGTCACATGGGGTAACCAAATTGTCCCGGTTGCTAGGGAGGGTAGAGTCACATGGGGTAACCAAATTGTCCCGGTTGCTATGGAGGGTAGAGTCACATGGGGTAACCAAATTGGCCCGGTTGCTATGGAGGGTAGAGTCACATGGGGTAACCAAATTGTCCCGGTTGCTAGGGAGGGTGGAGTCACATGGGGTAACCAAATTGTCCCGGTTGCTAGGGAGGGTAGAGTCACATGGGGTAACCTCCTCGTGGTGGTGATTAGTGGTTCTCTCAATGGGGCGTGTGGTGAGTTGTGTGTGGATCGTGGAGAGTAGCATGAGTCTCCACATGCTGAGTGTCCGCGGTGTCATGCACAACGAGTCACATGATCAGATGCGCGGATTGACGGTCTCAGAAGCGGAGGCAACTGACACTTGTCCTCCACCACCCAGATTGAGGCGAGTAACCGCGCCACCACGAGAACCTACTAAGAACTGTGAATTTGGCAATCCAAACTGGGAGAAAAGGAGCACACAGTGATTTGCTTTAGAAGACATTAAAGTCACCACTGGAGATGGGATGGATTTACTGTTGAACATATGGCCAAAACATCGTACAGATCAGAAAGGTCTCGATCAGAATACAACTTACACACTACACACCAGATATATGTAATGCATAGAGTAAAAGCAGATGTGTCTTCTCTTGCATTTTTGGTTGTAACTTG
>JAVLUX010000186.1:24477500-24480000 GCA_032164185.1 Moxostoma hubbsi
TTATGTCCCGTTCAGGCAATATAATGTCAATGATCAGGTATAAAATAACTGTAACTCATGAATAGTTTATTGTTGTCACGGCAGATCTTTATGCAACAGAGCGTTTCAACAGAACTCACAGACACACTGTCACAGACACACTGTCACAGACACACTGTCACAGACACAGTGTCACAGACACACTGTCATTGACACACTGTCACAGACAAACTGTCACTGACACACTGTCACAGACACACTGTCACTGACAAACTGTCAAAGACACACTGTCACTGACACACTGTCACAGACAAACTGTCACTGACACACTGTCACAGACAAACTGTCACTGACACACTGTCACAGACAAACTGTCACAGACACACTGTCACAGACAAACTGTCACTGACACACTGTCACAGACACACTGTCACTGACAAACTGTCAAAGACACACTGTCACTGACACACTGTCACAGACAAACTGTCACTGACACACTGTCACAGACAAACTGTCACTGACACACTGTCACAGACAAACTGTCACAGACACACTGTCACAGACAAACTGTCACTGACACACTGTCACAGACACACTGTCACAGACAAACTGTCAAAGACACACTGTCACAGACAAACTGTCACAGACAAACTGTCAAAGACACACTGTCACTGACACACTGTCACAGACAAACTGTCACAGACACACTGTCACTGACACACTGTCACAGACAAACTGTCACAGACACACTGTCACTGACAAACTGTCACAGACAAACTGTCACAGACACACTGTCACAGACACACTGTCACTGACACACTGTCACAGACAAACTGTCAAAGACACACTGTCACAGACACACTGTCACAGGCACACTGTCACAGACAAACTGTCACTGACACACTGTCACAGAGACACTGTCACTGACACACTGTCACAGAGACACTGTCACAGACACACTGTCACAGGCACACTGTCACAGACAAACTGTCACTGACACACTGTCACGGACACACTGTCACGGACACACTTTCACAGACAAACTGTCACAGACAAAGTGTCAAAGACACACTGTCACAAACTGTCACAGACACACTGTCACTGACACACTGTCACAGACAAACTGTCACTGACACACTGTCACGGACACACTTTCACAGACAAACTGTCACAGACAAAGTGTCAAAGACACACTGTCACAAACTGTCACAGACACACTGTCACTGACACACTGTCACAGACAAACTGTCACAGACAAACTGTCACAGACACACTGTCACTGACACACTGTCACAGACAAACTGTCACAGACACTGTCACAGACAAACTGTCACAGACAAACTTTCACTGACACACTGTCACAGACAAACTGTCAAAGACACACTGTCACAGACAAACTGTCACAGACACACTGTCACAGACAAACTGTCAAAGACACACTGTCACAGACAAACTGTCACAGACACACTGTCACAGACAAACTGTCAAAGACACACTGTCACAGACACACTGTCACAGACAAACTGTCAAAGACACACTGTCACAGACAAACTGTCACAGACACACTGTCACAGACAAACTGTCAAAGACACACTGTCACAGACACACTGTCACAGGCACACTGTCACAGACACACTGTCACAGGCACACTGTCACAGGCACACTGTCACAGGCACACTGTCACAGACAAACTGTCACAGACAAACTGTCAAAGACACACTGTCACAGACACACTGTCACAGACAAACTGTCACAGACAAACTGTCAAAGACACACTGTCACAGACAAACTGTCACAGACAAACTGTCAAAGACACACTGTCACAGGCACACTGTCACAGGCACACTGTCACAGACAAACTGTCACAGACAAACTGTCAAAGACACACTGTCACAGACACACTGTCACAGACAAACTGTCACAGACAAACTGTCAAAGACACACTGTCACAGACACACTGTCACAGACAAACTGTCACAGACAAACTGTCAAAGACACACTGTCACAGACACACTGTCACTGACACACTGTCACAGGCAAACTGTCACTGACACACTGTCACAGACAAACTGTCACTGACACACTGTCACAGACACACTGTCACTGACACACTGTCACAGACAAACTGTCACTGACACACTGTCACAGACACACTGTCACAGACAAACTGTCACAGACACACTGTCACAGACACAATGTCACAGACACAGTGTTAAAGACACACTGTCACAGACAAACTGTCACAGACACACTGTCACAGACACACTGTCACAGACAAACTGTCAAAGACACACTGTCACAGGCAAACTGTCACTGACACACTGTCACAGACAAACTGTCACAGACACACTGTCACAGACACACTGTCACAGGCACACTGTCACAGACAAACTGTCAAAGACACACTGTCACAGACACAATGTCACATACACAGTGTTAAAGACACACTGTCACAGACAAACTGTCACTGACACACTGTTACAGACACACTGTCACAGACACACTGTCAAAGACACACTGT
>JAVLUX010000186.1:24485000-24487500 GCA_032164185.1 Moxostoma hubbsi
CCCCTCTCCACTCATCACAAAGCCCCTCGCTCATCCGCTCTCACTACCCTCGACAGCGGAGCGGACCACGGGTACACGCCGATTCCAGAGGTGGATAGGGCAGTTCCGATCCACCTGTGCCCCGAGAACGCTGCCACCTGGTGGGGTCGCCCTGTGCTCCCCTCCAAGGCCTGTACAATGATGTCATCACTGGCTGCCAAGCCTACAGTGCCACCGAACATGCCGCTTCTGCCCTGCGTGCCATGGCCCTCCTGCAAGTCCACCAGGCCAAGGCACTTAAAGATCTGCACGGGGGTAGTCCCGATCCCGACGTGCTGCAGGAACTGCGCTCAGCGACCGACCTCGCCCTCAAGGCCACAAAGCTCCCCCCGTCTCACGGACCCCCCCAATCAGTCAGAATCATTGTGATTTCTAATACACCAGTAGTTCATCACATGACAGAGAGATTCAGCTGAATGATGGTGAGAACCACTGCAGAACAATAGTAAAGAAACACATTTCTTTGCATTTCCCTTGTGATAAACACTATTTACTGCCCAAACAATGACACTAAACACACGAGTTCATGTTACGTGTTTTCTCTCCTATAAAGATCCATTATAATGCATGCTTACTACTAAGACTTGTACTGAGACAAATCATTTTTAGTGATAAAAACTAAATATAAAATACTATTTTGGACACATTAGTCATACTGCTGTCTACACACTGATGACCGACATGTTTGTTCTTTGAGCTTTAAAAATGTAATTGTTAATTATGGGGAGGAAAATGCTTGACAGAATAATATTGTCTTTCTCTGTTGATTGCAGCTTCATTCTTTTGACAAAAGCAGTTTTCATTTTAACCATATTAGGGGCTGTTCACACCAAATGCGTTTTGTGTCCGCCCTATAAACAAGCTTTAGGTGGACCTCTTTAACCTTTGTGCAGCGTCTCATGCTGGAGTCCCATCACCTCGGATGATCATATATCATGGAGTGATATATGATCATATGGAGTGGTGGTGGCGTAGTGGTTAGAGCACAGGGCTGCTAATCAGAAGGTCGTTGGTTCAAACCCCACAGCCACCACCATTGTGTCCTTGAGTAAGACACTTAACTCCAGGTTGCTCCGGGGGGATTGTCCCTGTAATAAGTGCACTGTAAGTCACTTTGGATAAAAGCATCTGCCAAATGCCGAAATGTAAATATCATCATATTTCACTAAATTGTGCACAAAGACATTTATAACATTATTATTGGACCTCAAGGAAGATAATACAATTATAAAAAATAGTATTTCATGACCCCTTTATAGGAATATTCCAGGATTAATATGAGTTAATCTCAATCAGCAGCATTTGTGTCATAATGTTGATGTTACGTTCCATATTGTCTTTTGTTTATGTACTTTTATTTTGAAAGTATTGTTAGTTCCTGTTTCCTGGTCTTTGTCTCATGTCCTGTTTTCCCTCCATGTCTATGTGTCTTATTTCCATTGGTTCATTGTTTAATTACCTTGTTATCAGTTTTAGTTTGTCATTGGTTTCAGTTAATTGCCTTATCATCTTGTTTTGAGTTTCAGTTTTCCCTTGTTTTGTATTTTAAGTCCTCATGTTTCCCTTGTTCCTTTGTCGAGTATTATTGTGATCCTGACCTCTGCCTGTTGTTACCCCGATGTTTGCCTGCCAGTAGTTTATGTTAGTTAATTAGTGTTATCTGAGCCGTAGTCTGTTCCTGTTCCTGTTCCAGTTCCAGTTCCTGTCCCTAGTTCCTAGTCCTAGTCTTGTTATCGTTTCCAGTTCCTGTGTCACCATCGTTTATCAATAAATCTGCACTTGGGTCCTCCATATCGTCTTCATCCTTGCCTCGACTGCTACCCAAACGTGACAGTTGATTACCACATAAATTAATTTCGACTCGTTCCTCCTTTTCTTTAATAAAGCACAAATGTGTGTTCCAGTGACACACTTCCAATGTGGCATCAGGAAGTACTTCCCTTTTTAGGAACAAAACCCGAAAGATGTCTTGAGATAAACTCGTTATATACGTGTTTTATAAGCGATAACTCTTCAACCAATAATTGAATGACCTGAATTAAAGAGAAATGTCATTATTCCACAGTCCTGAGCAGAACTGGACCTTTCAGTATAAGATCGTTTCCCAAAATAAATGTTAATCTGAATTTTTTTTATGGCACATCAAACACCGAAGTGACGTCTGAAAGAGCGCCAGCAGCAGCACATGTGCCGTATACAGACTGTATAAGATATCTTCTGTACAGCAATTACATGACTTCCCTTTAAAGGATGTGCCCCATCCCGTTAAACAGGGTAGAGCACTATCACATTCATTATCCACCACTAACGAATGAAACGGCTGATGGACGTCGCGCAGCTCCTGTTTACCATGAGATTATTATTATTATTATTATGTCAGATCATGTACATTTACAATGACATTTGTTTAGAAGATTCAGTTTTCTGTTATGCCTCCATCACTCTTTCTGCACAGAGTAAT
>JAVLUX010000186.1:24495000-24550000 GCA_032164185.1 Moxostoma hubbsi
GTTGTCCACAGAATATATTTAATTACTCTAATTACTGTAACTGCGCTGTGGATTGGTTCAATCAGTGTGTAATGTCGCTGTGTAGTTTGGCTTGCATACAGTTTAACCCAAGAACCAGAATTTTAAGGTCATAGTGAAATTTGACAACGCAGGTTTGAGCGTTTCTCAATTAAAGATGATTTATTCTGCCAAATGATGTATACAATGTGTGATATAAATCAACAACAAAAAGGCAGTATTCAAATAAAGGAAAATTAAGAATGACATCATTTTCAAAACCACAGTCAACAGTTACTTTTTGTTTATTGTCTACTTCATTGGTGGAAGCATCAAAAAGGGTTGCTTTCGTTTTAGTTTCACATGTGTATCTGTGGGCATTTGCTCATCTTTATCCTACATTTAGGTAACATCTACGTATTTATTGAATTTATCACAGCCAATGAATGCAGAAAGTTAAATTGATATAGCTAGCATATATAATAAATATAATGAAATAATTTAGTTTAGGTTATGCACAGTGCAAACAAAACAATCCTTAGACCTATAGACCATTACTGACCTCAATCACACCGGCTCCCTCAGAATCAACTGGCCTGCCAATCTCCTGCGGCTGCTTCTCTTTCTCTCTGCTAAAATATCTTCGAATATCCATCTCATCTGCTCAATGAATTGAAGGATACAACGGTAATGACATTTAGTTTTCAGTGACAACAACATACTATGGGGATTGATATTGTTTTATATGCCTATTATAGAGAGAAGTTATATTATTGGCAAAGAATAAAGAGTTGTGATTAGCTTGCTAAGTTCACCATTTCTTGTATTTTGCTTGTTCACTCTAGCTAGACTACAGTTTTCCATAGCAAACCAAAATATTCCCTTTCCTTTACCTCAAGAAATGTAGCTAAAGGTAAGCAGGTAATTAAAAACAACTTACAATTTCACTCTGTATCACGACACTTACCAATCTTCCTTTCACCATTAGCGTGTGTATCAGTGTGTGTGCGGGAGGGTGTATAGCGTGTGTATCAGTGTGTGTGCGGGAGGGTGTATAGTGTGTGTATCGGTGTGTGTGGACGGGAGGGTGCATAGCGTGTGTATCGGTGTGTGTGGGCGGGGGGAGCGTGTGTATCGGTGTGTGTGGACGGGAGGGTGTATAGCGTGTGTATCGGTGTGTGTGGGCAGGGGGAGCGTGTGTATCGGTGTGTGTGGGCGGGAGGGTGTATAGCGTGTGTATCGGTGTGTGTGGGCGGGAGGGTGTATAGCGTGTGTATCGGTGTGTGTGGGCGGGAGGGTGTATAGCGTGTGTATCGGTGTGTGTGGGCGGGAGGGTGTATAGCGTGTGTATCGGTGTGTGTGGGCGGGAGGGTGTATAGCGTGTGTATCGGTGTGTGTGGGCGGGAGGGTGTATAGCGTGTGTATCGGTGTGTGTGGGCGGGAGGGTGTATAGCGTGTGTATCGGTGTGTGTGGGCGGGAGGGTGTATAGCGTGTGTATCGGTGTGTGTGGGCAGGGGGAGCGTGTGTATCGGTGTGTGTGGGTGGGAGGGTGTATAGCGTGTGTATCGTGTGTGTGGGCGGGGGGAGCGTGTGTATCGGTGTGTGTGGGCGGGAGGGTGTATAGCGTGTGTATCGGTGTGTGTGGGCGGGGGGAGCGTGTGTATCGGTGTGTGTGGGTGGGAGGGTGTATAGCGTGTGTATCGGTGTGTGTGGGCGGGGGGAGCGTGTGTATCGGTGTGTGTGGGTGGGAGGGTGTATAGCGTGTGTATCGGTGTGTGTGGGCGGGGGGAGCGTGTGTATCGGTGTGTGTGGGCGGGGGGAGCGTGTGTATCGGTGTGTGTGGGTGGGAGGGTGTATAGCGTGTGTATCGTGTGTGTGGGCGGGGGGAGCGTGTGTATCGGTGTGTGTGGGCGGGGGGAGCGTGTGTATCGGTGTGTGTGGGTGGGAGGGTGTATAGCGTGTGTATCGGTGTGTGTGGGCGGGGGGAGCGTGTGTATCGGTGTGTGTGGACGGGAGGGTGTATAGCGTGTGTATCGTGTGTGTGGGCGGGGGGAGCGTGTGTATCGGTGTGTGTGGGTGGGAGGGTGTATAGCGTGTGTATCGTGTGTGTGGGCGGGGGGAGCGTGTATATCGGTGTGTGTGGGCGGGAGGGTGCATAGCGTGTGTATCGGTGTGTGTGGGCGGGGTGGCGTGTGTATCGGTGTGTGTGAACGGGAGGGTGTATAGCGTGTGTATCGTGTGTGTGGGCGGGGGGAGCGTGTGTATCGGTGTGTGTGGGTGGGAGGGTGTATAGCGTGTGTATCGGTGTGTGTGGGCGGGGGGAGCGTGTGTATCGGTGTGTGTGGACGGGAGGGTGTATAGCGTGTGTATCGTGTGTGTGGGCGGGGGGAGCGTGTGTATCGGTGTGTGTGGGCGGGAGGGTGTATAGTGTGTGTATCGGTGTGTGTGTGGGCGGGAGGGTGTATAGCGTGTGTATCGTGTGTGTGGCGGGGGGAGCGTGTGTATCGGTGTGTGTGGACGGGAGGGTGTATAGCGTGTGTATCGTGTGTGTGGGCGGGGGGAGCGTGTGTATCGGTGTGTGTGGGCGGGAGGGTGCATAGCGGGTGTATCGGTGTGTGTGGGCGGGGGGAGCGTGTGTATCGGTGTGTGTGGGCGGGAGGGTGTATAGCGTGTGTATCGGTGTGTGTGGGCGGGAGGGTGTATAGCGTGTGTATCGGTGTGTGTGGACGGGAGGGTGTATAGCGTGTGTATCGTGTGTGTGGGCGTGGGGAGAGTGTGTATCGGTGTGTGTGGGCGGGAGGGTGTATAGCGTGTGTATCGTGTGTGTGGGCAGGGGGAGCGTGTGTATCGGTGTGTGTGGGTGGGAGGGTGTATAGCGTGTGTATCGGTGTGTGTGGGCGGGGGGAGCGTGTGTATCGGTGTGTGTGGGTGGGAGGGTGTATAGCGTGTGTATCGGTGTGTGTGGGCGGGGGGAGCGTGTGTATCGGTGTGTGTGGACGGGAGGGTGTATAGCGTGTGTATCGTGTGTGTGGGCGGGGGGAGCGTGTGTATCGGTGTGTGTGGACGGGAGGGTGTATAGCGTGTGTATCGTGTGTGTGGGCGTGGGGAGCGTGTGTATCGGTGTGTGTGGGCGGGAGGGTGTATAGCGTGTGTATCGTGTGTGTGGGCGGGGGGAGCGTGTGTATCGGTGTGTGTGGGTGGGAGGGTGTATAGCGTGTGTATCGGTGTGTGTGGGCGGGGGGAGCGTGTGTATCGGTGTGTGTGGGTGGGAGGGTGTATAGCGTGTGTATCGGTGTGTGTGTGTGTGGACGGGAGGGTGTATAGCGTGTGTAACGTGTGTGTGGGCGGGGGGAGCGTGTGTATCGGTGTGTGTGGGTGGGAGGGTGTATAGCGTGTGTATCGGTGTGTGTGGGCGGGGGGAGCGTGTGTATCGGTGTGTGTGGACGGGAGGGTGTATAGCGTGTGTATCGTGTGTGTGGGCGGGGGGAGCATGTGTATCGGTGTGTGTGGGTGGGAGGGTGTATAGCGTGTGTATCGGTGTGTGTGTGGGCGGGAGGGTGTATAGCGTGTGTATCGTGTGTGTGGGCGGGGGGAGCATGTTTATCGGTGTGTGTGGACGGGAGGGTGTATAGCGTGTGTATCGTGTGTGTGGGCGGGGGGAGCGTGTGTATCGGTGTGTGTGGGCGGGAGGGTGCATAGCGTGTGTATCGGTGTGTGTGGGCGGGGGGAGCGTGTGTATCGGTGTGTGTGGACGGGAGGGTGTATAGCGTGTGTATCGGTGTGTGTGGGCGGGGGGAGCGTGTGTATCGTGTGTGTGGGCGGGAGGGTGTATAGCGTGTGTATCGTGTGTGTGGGCGGGGGGAGCGTGTGTATCGGTGTGTGTGGGCGGGAGGGTGCATAGCATGTGTATCGGTGTGTGTGGGCGGGAGGGTGTATAGCGTGTGTATCGGTGTGTGTGGGCGAGGGGAGCGTGTGTATCGGTGTGTGTGGGCGGGAGGGTGCATAGGGTGTGTATCGGTGTGTGTGGGCGAGGGGAGCGTGTGTATCGGTGTGTGTGGGCGGGAGGGTGTATAGCGTGTGTATCGGTGTGTGTGGGCGGGAGGGTGTATAGCGTGTGTATCGGTGTGTGTGTGCGAGGGGAGCGTGTGTATCGGTGTGTGTGGGCGGGAGGGTGCATAGCGTGTGTATCGGTGTGTGTGGGCGGGAGGGTGTATAGCGTGTGTATCGGTGTGTGTGGGCGGGAGGGTGTATAGCGTGTGTATCGTGTGTGTGGTCGGGGGGAGCGTGTGTATCGGTGTGTGTGGACGGGAGGGTGTATAGCGTGTGTATCGTGTGTGTGGGCGGGGGGAGCGTGTGTATCGGTGTGTGTGGGTGGGAGGGTGTATAGCGTGTGTATCGGTGTGTGTGGGCGGGAGGGTGTATAGCGTGTGTATCGGTGTGTGTGGACGGGAGGGTGTATAGCGTGTGTATCGTGTGTGTGGGCGGGGGGAGCGTGTGTATCGGTGTGTGTGGGCGGGAGGGTGTATAGCGTGTGTATCGGTGTGTGTGTGGGCGGGAGGGTGTATAGCGTGTGTATCGTGTGTGTGGGCGGGGGGAGCGTGTGTATCGGTGTGTGTGGGTGGGAGGGTGTATAGCGTGTGTATCGTGTGTGTGGGCGGGGGGAGCATGTGTATCGGTGTGTGTGGACGGGAGGGTGTATAGCGTGTGTATCGTGTGTGTGGGCGTGGGGAGCGTGTGTATCGGTGTGTGTGGGCGGGAGGGTGTATAGCGTGTGTATCGTGTGTGTGGGCGGGGGGAGCGTGTGTATCGGTGTGTGTGGGTGGGAGGGTGTATAGCGTGTGTATCGGTGTGTGTGGGCGGGGGGAGCGTGTGTATCGGTGTGTGTGGGTGGGAGGGTGTATAGCGTGTGTATCGTGTGTGTGGGCGGGGGGAGCGTGTGTATCGGTGTGTGTGGACGGGAGGGTGTATAGCGTGTGTATCGTGTGTGTGGGCGGGGGGAGCGTGTGTATCGGTGTGTGTGGGCGGGAGGTGCGTGTGTATCGGTGTGTGTGGGCGGGAGGTGCGTGTGTATCGGTGTGTGTGGGCAGGAGGTGCGTGTGTATCGGTGTGTGTGGGCAGGAGGTGCGTGTGTATCGGTGTGTGTATCGGTGTGTGTATCGGTGTGTGTGGGCAGGAGGTGCGCGTGTATCGGTGTGTGTAGGCAGGAGGTCCGTGTGTATCGGTGTGTGTATCGGTGTGTGTGGGCGGGAGGGTGTATAGCGTGTGTATCGTGTGTGTGGGCGTGGGGAGCGTGTGTATCGTGTGTGTGGGCGGGAGGGTGTATAGCGTGTGTATCGTGTGTGTGGGCGGGGGGAGCGTGTGTATCGGTGTGTGTGGGCGGGAGGGTGCATAGCGTGTGTATCGGTGTGTGTGGGCGGGAGGGTGCATAGCATGTGTATCGGTGTGTGTGGGCGGGAGGGTGCATAGCGTGTGTATCGGTGTGTGTGGGCGGGAGGGTGCATAGCGTGTGTATCGGTGTGTGTGGGCGGGAGGGTGCATAGCGTGTGTATCGGTGTGTGTGGACGGGAGGGTGTATAGCGTGTGTATCGTGTGTGTGGGCGTGGGGAGCGTGTGTATCGTGTGTGTGGGCGGGAGGGTGTATAGCGTGTGTATCGTGTGTGTGGGCGGGGGGAGCGTGTGTATCGGTGTGTGTGGGCGGGAGGGTGCATAGCATGTGTATCGGTGTGTGTGGGCGGGAGGGTGCATAGCGTGTGTATCGGTGTGTGTGGGCGGGAGGGTGCATAGCGTGTGTATCGGTGTGTGTGGGCGGGAGGGTGCATAGCGAGTTCAACTTCAGACCAAACTAGAGTAACGACGAGATGAGATGAATCCTCCAGTTACTTGCAGCGCTCCGGTCTGCAACGCTCTGAAAGCTGCCACAGTTCACACCAATGCAACGAGACGCTGCGGTGCATCATCTTGATAGCACAACAACTCTTTGTACTTCTGTCCAACTTCCGACTTTTCGGCTATTTTTTGTAGCTGGATATATATCATTTGTTGTGTCTAATTCTAAATATGAATGAGGATATGGTTATTGATAAATCGAATTGTTATTGTTGTTCTTATTATCATTTAGGGTTGCTTAGGAACATTTTGGGGTAGCATCAGCCCCCCTGAAATAGGCCTAACGACGTCCCTGGTTGGAGCTCTTTGGGTTGTGACTTGGACATCCTCAGTGCCCAACGTGCCCCTTCCATGGACCGCGGATGGAGCAGCCATCAGCTCTGCTATCAACTCATTTATTACATGATGGAGAGAGCAGGTCAAGAGGTCAAGAGGTCAAGAGCATGCATCAAAACACCTCAAACGAAAATGACTTATGAGTCTAGACTTGTGATTGTAGAGAGAGACACATAAACACATGAACACAGCAGAAATGCATCTGATCCAGGTCAGTAAAAGGGAATATGCTGGACCAGATCTGTCACTCCGGAAGTCACCGGCTTAAGAGACGGATACACCTGGAATGGGGCATTTTATACCATTTGTGAAGCAAAACAATGTTTTTATCAAGTGTAAACCTGTAAACCCAAATAACCATATGCACAGCAGACTCATGACAGTGATCCTCCACGAGGTGTCCTTCAACACATTTAGGGATTGACATTCAGGAGATTCTTGCTCTTTCCATATTTCTGGAACAGCACTGATGAACAGACGAATCTTCTCCACTATTTCCTCTTTAATCTTGAAATATAGGAGAGACAGAAAGAGCCCTGAACGTTCCCTGTATCCAGTGAAGGGTTTTACAAGAACATTCAAGAACTTTCAAGAACTTTTGAATTGTTTTCAAGGACTACGCTTGAGATGTCATTAAATCTAACAAATATATTATTCACTCAGTTAATACATTTTAATAAAACAGCTTTTATTACAAGTACAACATATGTCAATGAGGATCTTTAACCTCTTTATCTTTATATTCTCAGTAACAGTTCTTGGTTCATTGATGATGAAACTGATGTTATTGTGCTCATTAAAACACATGTTCCAAGTGTGTCCGTGACTCATGTGATGTGTTTCATGTTTTATAAAGTCACGCAACATTATGTGAGGAACTGACCCAAACTGCAAAATATTGAATTTCCTGTTCAATTCAGTTTTTGCCTAAACACTGATGTTAAACATGTTATACCATGTTGACATTATTTTTATTCATAAAGAACAACTTGTTCTTTCTTTTATTATTTAATTTTGTTTCACAAATGAAGCAAGTTCACAATAAATCAGCACTAACGAGGGCTAAATGGGGTACACCAAATTATTTTTGTGTGAAAAATTAGTTAAAATTCTAATAATAACTTTTTAACATGCTGAGAAAAATCACTATATGCACATTTAAGCAGCCTCTGAAAATATCTTTAAAACATAAAACATTTAAATGTTTTAACATCGATTACATCAATGCCATGAAATTATGGGACAAACATTATTTTTAAATCATTCAAATTATTAATCATTTTTGTTTAAATAAAAATATATTGAAAATAAGTAAAAAATAAATACATAAATAACTAAAATATGTCATAAAAGTGGTGAACCAAATGGAGGGAACAAGGACTTTCTTTTTTTCAGGCAACTGATTTCAAATATATTTTCTAAAATAAATTCAGTTCAATTCATATAATATCATTGTAGGTTAAAGAATTATACCTATTATTTTATTTTTCACTATTTTCTTGGCTAATAAAGTCAAGGGACATGTTTGTCAACATAAGTTGAAATTGCCCCAAATGTTGTCAGAAATAACCCGAGACACAGCGCTTTCTGAACACCAGGGGGCGCAAGACAACCCAAAACTGATCTGCATTCAAACCTCGTTTACAATATCTCATTTTTACTCTGGAGAGTCATTTTTAATTAAAACTGATAGTTGCAAGAATTTATACTTGTTAAATCCGCCACAGCAGTATCTATAAAATATAGATTTTATATATTGGCCCATATAATTATAATTATATTCTCCACAATACAACTACTGTATACATATTTTATATACTCTTATTTTTATTGTATGTGTATTCTATATTGTGTGTATTGTTTACTGTACATTGTATAATAGGATTGTGTTGTGTAAGTGTGTGTACATTTGATATATAAATTGTGTTGTGTAAATATGTTGTTTATTGTAAAGTGGTTTATGTCTCGTCACTGTCATGATCGTCACTATGTTGCTCGGAACTGCACACAAGAATTTCACCTGCTGTTGCACTTGTGTACACAGTGTGTGACAATAAAGTGATTTGATTTGATTCTGAACAGCGCTGCCAAAAGTAACAGATGTCACGTGACAGCGCCGTCTACGCGCTGTGTCAGCAGCGGTCTGGTGGTCTGTCGTTGTGTTTTTCTGAAAGTAAATACATTTAATTTATTAAACGATTTAAACAACGTATTTTACGTTATTCTATAATTCAAGATATTTTAAAAATGGGCTATTTTCAAGTGTTTTCCTGGACTTAAATTTGAAAAAGCCAAATTCAAGCAGCTTGTAGGATCCCTGCAAACTATAACTGCTACAACAGACACCAGTTCTCAAATGACACTTTGCATTTGAGAACAATCAAAATTACTATCAAAAATGAAAAGCGTCGCACTATTACTGGTGCCGTAATAAGAACCTGTAGACAGTTTACTGAAGGCGGTGTCACTACAATGAATGAAGCATCAGTCAGCAACTCTATAGAACACACACATACTGTATAATGCATGTATCTCCTCTCTGCCTCCACTGGCCGGAGATTCACAAAAGTCCAGCAGAGAAGGCGTCTCATTTTATACAAAGCTGATGTTGCCGTTTTCATGGAGTAAACATCTAAATTCTGCTGAGAATCACGTTTCCACGTGTATATTACAGTGCGCACGCTGCAGAATTAAATGTAGGCTATGACTTAACACATAGCGCTGCGTGTAACAGGATGAGGACGGGCAAGGAGGAGGTGGGAAGAGTAAACAAAGTTTAATAAGAAATTTAACATAAAACATAAACAAACACAGACACGTATGCAGTGCGGCCGCATGTCTCTCTCTCTCTCTCTCTCGAACCGGTGCCTCCGTCGCCCCTTTATCTCGCTCGCCCACTGATCAGCTGATTCAGCGCCGGCCGTGCGTCCTCCCGACCTGACCACGCCCTCCTCCTCATCACACAACGCTTAACGCTAGAGCTCTTAAAAGTGGGCCCGAAATGTGCCAAAACAAGCCCAGTTTGGAAATAATTCTCCCACATTAACATTAAAGCATCTGATGCAAACAATGACGGGACAGTTTGGTGATTTGTATTTTATATAAAACTTTTACCTCAAACATTTCTCAAGTGTACTTAAAAAAATGCTTTTATACAAACCTCACAATTGAAAAATGTAAGAATATGTGCACACATCCTCCTCACATCTGGGATGTTTTCTTCTGAATCACAGTGGAAAAGATCATCATGAATAAATGATCATTGAACTACATGAATTGGTTCAATGAAACATTTCGGGATCAGCGTGTTTACTGTGTTCATAATAATAGAACGGATCATTTCTGGTCCAATAAGCTGTTCTGAAGAGGGAAGTGACGTGACATTAATGACACTTCAGCTGCTGCTTTACACACTCATGACCACTTCTGGTTGTACAGAAACATCGAGCTACATGAGATGTTCAGACGTCTGTTCTGGAGTGTTCTCTGTGATCACTCATGGCTGATATTAGCTCGCTGCTGGCTGTTCTGTGTCTGCTGATGAAGAGTCAGTTAAAGAGGACGCAGGAGCAGAATCCATATCGTTCTCCTGCGGGTACAGCTCGGGGTATTTCTGCATACACTCCTGCATACTCCGGAAGTTTTCCACACATTCCGACCCCTTTATTTCCTCCTTGCTATAGTGGAAACAAGAAAAGGCTTCCTTGAACTGCTGCCCACACGTGCCGCTTGCCATGCCACCCAGACATGGGCAGTTCCAGTTTATTTCTCCGTTGGGTAAGATCAGACCTGAAAGATTTGTCAAATCAAGTCAGTCGCAAGAAAATATAATGTTTGTAGATACATTATATACCTTTATAAACCATCTGCATCGCCAATATTACATTAAAACACATTTCTCCAGAGGTTCTGTGGTCTTAAAGGAAATTCTGTCATCATTTCCTCACCCTCATGCCATCCCAGATGTGTGTGACGTTATTTCATCAGAAGAACACAAATTAAGATTTTAAGAAGAATATTTCAGCTCTGTAGGTCCATACAATGCAAGTGAATGGTGACCAGAACTTTGAAACTCCAAAAAGCACATAAAGGCAGCATAAAAGTAATCCATACAACTTCAGTGGTTTAATCCATGTCTTCAGAAGTGATATGACAGATGTGGGTGAGAAACAGATCAATTAAGTCCTTTTTCACTCTGTAACTCTCTGCCCAGTAGTTGGCAATATGCACGAAGAATGTGACTTGCCAGAAAAAGTGAAAGTAGAGATTTATGGTAAAAAAGGTCTTAAATATTGATCTGTTTCTCACACACACCTATCATATCTCTTCTGAAGGCATGGATTAAACCACTGGAGTCTTGTGGATTACTTTTATGCTGCCTTTATGTGCTTTTTGGAGCTTCAAAGTTCTGGTCACCATTCACTTGCATTGTATGGACCTACAGAGCTGAAATATTCTTCTAAAATCTTCATTTGTGTTCTGCAGAAGAAAGAAAGTCACAGACATCTGAGACGGCATGAGGGTGAGTAAATGATGAGAGAATTTTCATTTTGGGGTGAACTGTCCCTTTAAGGAAGGCCACAATGGTATTTTGGTATGGTAACGTATATAAACCACCTGAAAAACATACCTTGATCCTCATATGGATCAGTAGGGTCATCTTCAATAAGCTCAGCCTTACTGGGCGCTTCATGATCTTCTTTAGTCACAAAGATGATGTGATCTTTACCTAACATAATACAAACTGAAATAAATATCTGTATCACAGTAACATAGTCCATAAGCCTTCTCCTGTTTATAACACAATATGACCAACAGTTCTAAAGTTCTTGATTAAAGTTCAATATTATTTCTATCTAAATATAAGAACCATCTGATACTCCACAAACACACACACTTCCCAGCACATGTTAACATAACTATAATGACTGAATGACTCAATGTCAATAAATCAGATCATGAGGAAGCATCTTCTGTGTCACATGTGATATGTATGACGATTAATAGTTCTGATGTTATAAACATTCACTAATGAAGAGGAATTTGACCTGCTTTAACCAAACAGAATGAATAATTCAGTCATTCATTTACAATCTCACTGCATATCCACCATATGGGATGATTAGGCAAATTTGAACCTGTTTCAACTAAGATGATATATTATTATAAATGAATTATCCGAAGAACTCATTGATTGCATCGAGCATGGCTGCTGGTGACTTTTAAAGGCACTATTCACAGAGCTGCATGATACTGAAAGATGAATATACAACACGTTTAGTTCAGTCAAACCTTCCTGTTTGCAGTACGACATCTCTTTGATCGCTGTTAATCCGACCGGCGAAACAATCATCAATCCGCAACACTGTATCACCGACTCCAGCGGGAGTGACGTCATGGCCGCCGGGGAGCTTCAAAATAAAAGTCCCTACAAGCTTTTCAAATAAAAGTATCATCCTCAACATTATAAAGCATTTTATAAATGTCTAATAAAACGGAGTAATATTTTGACCTGATCTCCGTGTGTTCAGCCATAGAACTATTATAACAAGAAGCTGTTCATGTTGTAGTCCAAAAACCCGGAAGTGAATTCCCATTATTAGCCGGATTTAATCATGACAGTTTAATAAGGTCTGTGGTAAATATTGCTTTACGATGCTTGGGTGTTTTGTTCTACAACATAAATTACACACATTCATAGTGCAATCATGCATTTTGAAGCTGCCTTGTTTAAAAGAAAGAAAGAAAAAAGCACAAGGACTACAACAGGTACTGATCACATGCTTGTTGTATTTGTAGTCCTTATCAAACCACTCATTAACAACATTTTTACAACACAGCAGCTTCAAATGTCACATTTAAGGAGTGTTTTTGTGAAGATCTGAATGGTGTCTCACATGAGATGAAGACTCATAATAGTTTTATATATAAAGAATATTTATTATACATGGTGCAGGTCATATATGTCATGTGTTTGAAATCACATGAACCGCCATGTTTCACCAAACGTGCTGCTGATGTAGATACGCTTGGCTATGCTTAGAACAGTGTTGTTTGGTGAAGAGCAAAAGAACACAAGGAACATATTTACTATTGTGCTTTATAAGCGAAGGCAACGGGAGATTCAGTGGCTGTACTGCCATAGAAGTGAAAAAGGTCAGAAGACAGAAAGAACTAGAGTAAACATCGGTAACAAGGCATCTGTCTTAATATATTTAGTGCAAAGTAGCTTAGCTTGGATTTACATGACCATGCTGGTACTGTAAATAAAATCTGTTAAATTTACAGTAAAAATATTTCATAAACTTGATATTATCCTTCTGAAACTGTAAAAATCAGCTTTTAACTTTATAAGGTTTTTGTTAATCACCATAGTAACTACAGAAGGGCACAGGATGGCATGAAGTTCATCAATAATGGCTCTTCCTGGAGTAATGATCAATAAACATGTGGAGACACACAAACACTAAACACCAACACATGTGAGACTTAAATAATGCGATAAACATGAACTAAACTACATCAAATATAACACAGAACACCCCAGTGTACGTAACGGATATTAATAATAAGATGAAACTATTTCCATAAAATATAATGTAACATGATGGGTCAAGCAGGGAATTCTGGGAACGCCCGATTACGTATTTTTACTGTAATTTTAACAATAATTTACTGTAAAAAGTACTTGTAATCTCTTGTAAAATATAATGTACATTTTTACCATTAATTATACAGGAAAATCATAATTTTTGCATCTAAAAAATTAACTTTTTACAACATTGTATTGTAAAAACTATTGTATTGCCTTTTAAAATATATTAAAATATTTTACTGTATATTTAACAGTTAATATTCGTTAATCAATTAACATTTTATTTCTGTAGCATTTTTACAGTATTGTTAAAATTACAGTGTATATTAAGTTTTATAAATTGTGAGAACAGCTGAGAAATCCACTCAGAACACCCTAGCAACTGCATAGCAACACGCGATAAAGTATCAACACATTCATTTGCCCGTGAGTATTTAAGAAGCATTTGTAACAACTGTGCGAGTCTATTGTTGTATTGTTACATGTCTGTTCTCCCGGAGTTTATTCAACATGCTCACAAGGGACATGTGACATATTTCTATTCTTTATTCAGTGGATTGATACATGATAAAGTCTCTTTTTGAACTCCATTGGTTAGACAGGCATGTGTAGACTCAAGTAACTGAAGGAATGAATGTTCCCGTGACCTTATGAACGCTCTGTATGGGGTTCGCTAATGTTCGATTATATTCCAGCACCCGTGGCGATCTACGTCCTCCTCTGAGTCTGAAGCACAGATTGTTCAGTATATTGCACAGATCCTCCTAATTTCATTCCCAGACCTCCAGACGCCCAAAATACTTGAAGGGATCTGAATGATTATTATCTCTCGATGGATCCATTCTGGGTTTGGGCTTGTGTTCACTGTATTTCTGTTCCTTTAATACAGTGATTTCTCCATTGATTAAAGTCATGTGACATGATGAACACATGATTATTGGGCAGCACTTCCTGTGTCAATCATATATGATCTAATCCTTTAGGGCCTTGGAGACGTTATAACTGTAAAATAACTTTAGTTAAACAAACATGAAAAATGCTTAAAAGGTGAATATTTTATGTACATTTAAACAACATCTCATGATTTATTGGCAACACTTTATTGTCTAGTGTCTTTATCCTATATATGACATGTATTATCTATAGTAATAACAGTAAATGATGCATAATTACAAGCAACTGACACCTAACCCTAAATACATCAATTAATATGACTCAGTATTTACTTGTGTAATTACACTGTAAAATAAAGTGTAAACAATTAATTTAGCATTATATATAATGCATCAACATTTTAGCAGATGAGTTTCCAGAGCAGATGCCCAGCTAATATTACAATTATTCATGCCATCGCAGAAGGATTTCACCACCCGTGTTATTGTTCTGAATCGGGTGAATATGATGATCTGTTAGTAAAGGATCCTCAACAACACACGTGATGTATGTATGCACAGAAACATGCTAATGATCAATACTTTACAGGTAACTGAGAATGAGCAAAAGTTATAATGATGATTGCCAACTTCTGTAAGCTCATCGCATCCGCTTGTACAACCTCTGCCCTGATGAATCACTTGCACCGATGTCCCCCGCTGACCCTGTGTCCCACCTCCACTGACATGCTGAAGGTCTTTGTGTTGTCGTTTCTAAGCCTGTTGAACTTCCTTTCTTCTGTGCAACACAAATGCAGATATTTAAGGAATATTTGAGCTGCTCTTTTCCATACAGTAAATCATAGAGTGACCAGCAGCTCCAAATGACATCACGGTGCCGCTTTGTGTGCGGAACAGACCAAAGTTGTTATAAGAGTCATTCTCTGGTCATTTTAATATTTAATGAGCTCACTCCACGCACACATCACGTTTGACATCAGAGACACTTAACGCCATTGGTTGAGGAATTTAAATATGCAAAAATGCAAATTAGCTTGACAGACTGAATTATTAATAGGCTAGTTTATTTGTGTGCAGGAGCTTTTGGCTTCATTTCCAACATGAGACATATAATCCTTGTGCTGTTCGAGAATCCAATAAACTCTATAAAGCACAGACAGAAAGATCATTTGTGGGAGATAACTGATTATTATTATTATGACGATTTCACCTGTGAGACGTGACGGGTTTCACTTTATCCTCTCCAGCTCAGTGAAGCTCAAAGGAGATCTTAGCTGTGTCTGAAATCGCTCACTCGTTCACTCATTCACTATTTCCTATATAGTGAACGGCTGTGAGTGTACTACGTTTCAGCAGTGAGTGAACGAAACGAGTGAGCGATTTCAGACGCTGACGTAAATTTCATGCGTCAGAGCACAGGGAGCCGTCGCAGACATTTTTATGTCATGAACATTTCTCTTGTGCGGTTTCATGAATTTTAACATCTCGCTATTAAATATGGTAATTATGAAGGCAACGTAGACTTCTTGATTGGCAACATTTTGTTGTTTTCCCAAACATTTTATACACAAATGTGTGTGTGTGTGTATATATATATACACACACACACATACACACTTTTATAATATGCAATTATATGTTTTATTATGCATACATTAATAAAAAATGAATCACAATACAATTAATCTTTTCAACAACTGTTCATTTGTTATGCTTATTAAATTAATGATAAAGCGAAAATACTTGAACTTGTCATGTTTGTATAATTTATTTAAAAAAATAAATTATATATATTATTATACGGTTTACTTTACATGTTATTAATGATAAAAAAAAAAAAAAGGATGCAAACGCTACTTATATATAAACTAAAAATAAAAACTGTAGAAAAGTAAACTACCAACAAAAACTAACACAAGTGCACGAGCACACATTTTCGCGGATTCTTCTTGTCAGTGTCCTCAACCCGAGTCCGGAGCAAAACTTGTTGCAAAAATGTACTCCGTCTTGTTGGTTTTGGTTCTGGTGAATCTTATTGTCCTAAGGAGAAGAAAGAGGCTGATTAGCAACAACTTTGAGGCGTGCGTTGTTAACTCGTCGACGCCACCCATCGGTAAGAAGTTAACAACAATATACATTCAGCTGAAAACTAAATAACTGAAGAATAGATCCACTAAACTCCTGGAAAATTACGTACAGGATATTTAAAAACTAAACTTAGACTTCAGTTTTTAGTTTACAGTTAAATGCATTTTGTCTACATAAGATAAACTAATAATAGATAAGTGTTCAAAGTTGATGTTAATAATACACTGCTGTCATTGGATCTTTTGTGTATCTTATGTTATTTTTATATATATATATATATATATATATATATATATATATATATATATATATATATATATATATTCCCTTTTTTTAAATGTCCAGAAGAATGGTTTACACATTTAACATATTTTACCATAACACATTACTTTACACTATAGATTCAATTATTTTAATCATAAAAAAAATTATTAATTATTTTTAGTTTGGGACCCCAACTCCTTACTGTCAGCTGAAACCGCAAGTGCCTGTGCTCAGGTTGTACCTGGATGGGACAAGTGACCTGAGGCCAGGCTTTAGGCTGACCAGACAAACCCTGACCTACCTCATTACCACCCTCCGTGAGGATCGTGACCACGGATGGGGTCAAGATATTGAAATTCTTGTCTTTACATTTTGGCTGGCAAGTGCAACTTCTTACGGGGTTGTGTGCAGAGCATTTGACATACCCCGTTCGACAGTGCACATGATTGTTCACAGAGTCACAAAAAAAGATCCTCCAGATCAAACAGAGAATAATCCACTTCCCATCTCTGCAGGAGCTGGAGGAAATCAGTGCTGGCTTTGCAAACCTGGCTGGCAGTCCTTTCTTTGGTGCAGTTGCTGGTAGCATTGATGGCTGTCACATTAGAATCAAGTCACCATCTGCTGATTCTATGTGCTACTTAAACAGAAAGTTGTTTTATTCCATCCAGCTACAAGCAGTCTGTGACCACCAAGGAAAATACCTGGACATTTTTGTTGGTTATCCCGGATCCGTCCATGACTCCAGAGTGCTCAAGAACAGCCCAATCTACACTAAGGCACTGTACCCACCAGAGGGATACCACATTTTAGGAGATGGAGGTTACCCCTGCCTTAGCTGCCCAGTCTCTCTTATTACACCATACAGAGAGCCACTCCAGAATGGAAGTCAGCGTTGTTTCAACTACCACCATTCAAAAGCTTGGTCCATAATTGAGAGATCATTTGGCAGTTTGAAAACACGATGGCGATCCATCTTTCTCAAGGCGCTTGAGGTTAAGCCAGTCTTTGCTCCAGAGGTCATAGCATGTTGTGCTGTGCTGCACAACATCTGTATCACAAATGGGGACATCACGGAGCCAGATGAAGACCAGCTAAGCAATGATGATCCTGATGACCAGCATATCATATACCCGCAGTGTGGTGAACAGACAAGAGACCGCTTAGCTGCAGCTGTCTCTGCTCCAGATTTTGATGATCTTCCTCCAGCCCTACAACATCATGATTATTTATAAAATCTAATTCTATAAATTTACTATTTACTAATCTAACATAGTTATTATATAGTTAAACTATGAATAAGGATGTAGGGTGTTTGTTGGTATAAATCATCTTGTGTAAAATAAAAAAGAACAAACATGACTCAAATCATACTTTTTATTCTAAATGGAGCTACACTTATCCACAATTTTCTCAAGAATTGAGAGAAGTCTCTCCTCCCTCATCTCTTCTCTTCTCATTCTCTCCTCTGCCCTCTCAGCCTCTCTTTCTAAAAAATCCAGCACAGAGTCCCTTCTCTGTCTCTTTGCTGACCCTGCATCTCCACTCCCTCTCATGTCTGCCTGCTCTGGTTCCTCTGGTACTGAATCAGGGGAACTCACAGCAGCAACAATGGAGTTTTCCTCTGATGAGGCAATTATGACGGGAGGCTGGATGGATGGCCTCCCACCTATTGCCTCATCCATGAGGTTGTACCACTTCCATGTTCCTGCAGTGGATTCCCCTGATTCAGTCCCAACTCCAGTGGGTGGCTTCCTTAGCTCCTAAAAACGATTTAGAAGAGAATGATAAATCTTAGCAGAGATGCATGACATTTTCATATATAAAGGCTCTGACAGCATAAAGTCATTCAGTATGGTTTTAAAGGAATAGTTCACCCAATAATTATAATTTGCTCTTCATTTACTCACCATTAAGTGGTCCCAAACTTGTAAGACTTTCTTCCATGGAGCACAAATAAATATGTTAGTGATATGATCTGTTTATCTCCATACAATGCAAGACATGAAGGCAGCAAAATGTTATGCATAAGACTTTCTAATAGCTTTTTGATTAGAACAGAAATAATAAAAAAATAAAAAATGTTCAGTATAAATCTTGACATAAGCTCGATTACACTTCCTGACACTATCTAGCATTCAGAACCATTGGAGTCACAAGTATTACCATAATGCTGCCTTTATGTCCTTTTTGGAGCTAAAATATTTTGGTCACCATTCACCTGCATTGTGTGAACAAACAGACGTCATATTTCCACTAAAATATCTTTGTTTGAATTCTGTGGAAGTCATAAGAGTTTGAGATGACATAAGGGTGAGACACGATGAGAGAATTGCTAAAGATGATTGTTGGGTAAGCTATTCCTGTAATTCAATGCATGATAGTGAGCATACTACTATAGTCTAAAATGAATATATTACTACCTTGTATGTTTTCTTTAGGTTTTCCCACTTTCTGGCAGCTTTGGCAGGGGTTACCACACCAAGCAACTCCATCTCTTTCAGTACAGTTCTGTAGTGCAAGTAACGTAATGATTTAAATATTACTAATTACACATATCAACTGAAACTTAACTCTAATTCCTGAGGAAAACTTATGAAACTCACTCCCATCCAAGCTGGGCTGCGTTCCTACGCCCAGAGAAGAGATGTCCATTGGCCATCCTGCTCACTATGAGACGTGATACGTCTTCATCCGTCCCTAAAACAATAGAAAATGTGTTTGCGAATACAGTAGTTATATGTGATAATTAAAATATGTTAACAGTCAAACAAATGATCATTTGCTGCGTGAAATCTCGACCATAAAAATACTAGTTTCGAGTCAAAAAATGCATTTAAGTGGAGTTAGTGGCCAATCATAAATTAATCCATCAATATGTATAAATTTACTTCGTTATATCTCGATAACAGATTTATTTGTATTCAAAAAATGTTACTTACATTTGTAAAAGTTGCCGCCTCCAGCGATAGCATCCGCCATTTGCATTTTTTTTTCTTCCTCTGCCACCGTCTCCGCGTTGGATTATGGGAAATAGGGGTCGAGTGAGTGTACATCGTATGTACACTCGAAATCAGATTGCATCGTGGGTAAGAATGAGTGTACAAATGTAGGGGACGAGATATAGGGAATGATTTCGGACACCACTACAAAATGGCCGACACCCGAAATAGTGTACTATTTAGTGGATAGGGGGCGGTTTCGGACACAGCTCTTGTGTCTCATAAACACTTTGTCCCAAATAAACCAGATAACCAAATCCACTGGAAAATCTCCAGACATTGTGTTCATTTTCTGTGCAGATGGACATTTGAAACACAAAATCCACCATATCAGCATTACAGGACGTTCATTTGTGCACTTTTAATATTGTCCAGATAAGATATAGATTGAACTGTGATGACATGAGAGCTCAAAGCTCTTCTGTAATCTCTCCTTTCAAAAGTTGAGCTCTGTTGAGCGGGCGATTTGATTTGACTTGTCATGAGGACTCTGAGATGAACGTTCCCTTCATGTGACGCTCCCATGACACGAGACGAGAAAACGCTGCTTTATGCAGAGATAGGAGGAAAATAAGGTGCTTCACAAACTGTTCTGACACTAATTTATGTGATTCATTCATATAAAACATCATTGGTTACGGCATTAACGGGTTACACAAACGCTGCTGTAGATTTCAGATGGGCTTTTAATTATTTCAAGTGTGTGTTTGGTCTCGTTGGCCTCTTCTCATTTATTGGTGTGATGTTTGGATGAAATACTCATTATAGCGTGTTTTGACACTCAGGTCATGTAAAACTGTCAGAACGGGCATTATCTGAATATCAGTGCATCCGTCTCTAATGCTGCTGGATTTGGGTATCGATACAGATTTCCCAATTCAATCTGATTCTGATTCACAAGCTCTTGATTTAATTCGATATCGATTCATAATGGGTATATTTCAGTTATAATGCCCCCTTTGCTTACATACGAAAAATCTCCCAGTTAATGCTGTTAACTATACTGGGGACCTTTTAACTAGGTACATTACGAAAATATTAACTTTACTGAGTATATTTGATTAATGTATTTAATAAATAAGTATAATATTATATTGCATATATTATAATTAGTTACATTTATGTTGTTTAATTTCATAATTTGCACTTTTTACAGGTATTTACATTGATATGTTGAACACGTGCCGTAAACTGGTACTGTCTCTTTAAGAAAACCAGCAGATCTTTAAATTAGCATATGTTAAAGGGACAGTTCACCCAAAAATGTAAATTCTGTCATCATTCACTCACCCTCATGTCATCCCAGATGTGTGACTTCCTTTAGAACACAAATGAAGATTTTTAGAAGAATATTTCAGCTCTATCAGGTGCTTATAATGCAAGTAAACGGGTTCTCCGCGGCATCCACGCACAACTCACCACACGCCCCACCGAGAGCGAGGACCACATTATAGTGACCACGAGGAGGTTACCCCATGTGACTCTACCCTCCCTAGCAACGGGGCCAATTTGGTTACCCCATGTGACTCTACCCTCCCTAGCAACCGGGCCAATTTGGTTACCCCATGTGACTCTACCTTCCCTAGCAACCGGCCCAATTTGGTTGCTAAAGAGACCTGACTGGAGTCGCTCAGCATGCCAGGAAGTGCTTTTTAAAAGTTAATAACATTTTAATTATGAACTTGTTTCTCACATAAACTTTTGTAATTGATTCACTTCAGAAGACATTCACTGATCGACTGGAGTCGTGTGGATTACTTTATTGCTGCCTAAATGTAACTTTTGGCCGTCAAAGTGCCGGCAGCCGTTTACTTGCATTATAAGCACCTGACAGAGCTGAAATATTCTTCTAAAAATCTTCATTTGTGTTCTGCTGAAGAAAGAAAGTCACACATCTGGGATGGCATGAGGGTGAGGAAATGGGATTTGGGTGAACTGTCCCTTTAAGGAGAGACACTCTTTATCTCATCCGTGCTATGCCTGATTAGAATTAAATGGATTTTTTTTATTATGTTTATTATATTTGATCAGCTGACTGTAAAGAACAGAAAGGATATTAAAAGAGACATTATTTAAAATAGGTTGAGTGGATCTCATCTTTGGACATGCAGAACAACTTCTCGCTGCTGAATATTCATCTCTATACGTCACAATAACTGGTAAATATTCACCGGCCACATGACAAATATATTCCCTGCAGTCGCATAACGAGTGCTTTCTGCTCAATGGCCTTTACTGAACTAGTGTTGAGGTGATTTGTGGAAGATGTATAGATATATTGTATATCGTAATCGTTCAGATCTGGACTTCATCTGTGTTTGACTTTCAACTGAATTCCATCTGCACGTTTGGGGCCCCCTGGGTCCTCCTCATCATGTCCGAGGCCCAACGGAGGAGCACCTGGCCTGCTCACGGAATTCCGCACACGGGGTGGGACATTGCCGAGGGGTTCTGTGTTCCCAGTGGAGCATCCGAGCACCGCAGCGCAGAGTGTGTGAAGACACGAGGGGTGTGAGGGGGGTCTGCTGCTCTCTGAACTTGCTCTGTGAAAATTATATCCACAGAGGAACAACAAACATGACGTTTGTGGTATGGCAGATGTCCCGTTTACCCTGCGTTTGATGTCCCGTTTGCTGCACCTTCTAATGTCTCATTTCTTTAAACTAGAACTGAGAACTTTCATCAGCTTGCGTGTGTATTACAGTAACCTCAAATGACCTTCTGATGTTTCTCTACTGTAAGGTGCCAGCGAGTCTGGGCTACCCCTCGGGAGAACAAAAGGCTCTCATGAGAATCAACATTTGAACTCTTGCACATGTAACAGCAACATCCGAGACGCAGCCAGCAAGGGCTCGCACCTCACTTCTACCGTCTGATTATCTTCCCCTACTCCCCCCTCTCCTCCTCACTTAGAACTCACTAAAAACCTATACAATGTCAAGTGTGTACAAAAAAGTAACTATAACATGTTTGGTATCATTTAAAGTGTCTCAGTGCGCCTGGTAAACTGGTCTCATCCCCCCAGCCATAATGAAAAGCTAAAAGAAGTTATAGAATATGAGAGATGTAGTGTGCCTCTTAAAGGTGTGCCCTCCCCCAGATCCTCTATATGTAAATGTACAGGAACCTAGTCAATAGGGCACCCAAATCTAATTATAATGACAGACACACCATTTGGTTAGCTTATTGAATTATCTGGGTTTATAAGGAGAAGGGGCAAAAGGTTCTGGGAGTCTGTAGTCAGACGATCCCGCACAGTTTACTGTGTGTAGTTTATATATGGTAACTGCGATGAACTTGTTATGTTACCTGGTCAATAAATTGTAAACATTTGATTTTATTCTGACTGACTCTGAAATAGTTTTTCCCAAACAGATTGAGCGATTCGTATGTTACCGCAAGTCTGCGTCAGATTAGTGACGACTAATATTTGGCATCAGTTCAAGTGTACTTGGTTTGCAAAGACAGAAAGTGTGTTTCCGTTTAGAACAGCAAATGCTGCTTGGCCAATCTAAATTCGGGTGTGTCTTACCTCTGTTTTGACTTGAGGTTTCTCCAGATAAGTGTACATGGGAAACCACGCATGGCCAATCCAAAGCTATTATAAGAGAAGTTATGTTGGTCAACTTACATCTGTAATAGTGGTCGTGACCTCTACTGAAGAAAACGTTAAGTTAAATTCAAGTGTATGCAATTCCATGGGGGCTATACTGAAGTATCTTTGATTGTGTATACGTGAACGTGACCGATCTCAGGTATATAGCAATTTACCTCTGTTTGATGATTCAATACTGACCGCTTGTGATCGTGAGACCCGCGGTGTAGAGAAAACACGCGAGGACCTCAAAGCGACATAGTTTCCTAATCTGAACGGGTAAAGTATAATTAAAGGAGTTAAAAGAATAATCAAACATTCGCTCAATTTTAATGATACTCAGATATCATTAAAACCTTTTTCATTTATGGAGTCAGATGAAATAACGAGGTAATACATAAGAGAAATTGTATTTTATTGAATCTTGTTGTGTTGCGTAAAAGAAAGTCAGTAACGCGCAGAGACCTTCACCCGCATTATTGGAGACCGCCGTTGGACCGATAAACGGGCTTACACTACTAAAATTACAAGTCTTCAGCTGTCGGATGTTTCGCATAAATGTGTTAGTCTAAAAATGTCTGAAGAAAAGGTTCCTAACCTTGATTATGGTATTTATTGGGAACTCTGTCTTTCCTCTTGAGTCCCGAGCATGACTGCTGTGTGCATTTCCATTTTTGATTTATAACTAGTAGCACAAAATAAACATACAAAAAAATTATAATTTTTAAAGATACAATATGTAAAATTTTCTTGTAATATTTGCCTTTTTTTGCCAATGTGTGAACGACTTGTAACATAACTTAAGAAATGAGCCCTTCCCGGACTTCCTTGGTTGCCTATTAAAGCCTGTATTTGACTGATTTTCATGGGAAGGGATCAGGTCACTTTTGCCAGGAAAATCCAAAGAATGTGACGTTTATGCTCTTGAGAGTCTCAGTGCTTCTCTTCCGCTAATCAACAGCGACAACAAACTGCAACACAAGATAACATTATCTTAGAGATGAATTGTCACGATTGGTAGCAGTCAAGGCAATGATGAAGACGATATGAAGGACCCAAGTGCAGATTTATTAACAAAACTATGCTGATACAGGAACTGGAGACGATGACTAGACTAGGGACTAAGAACATGAACTGGAACGGACTAAGGAAATAACCGGGTAACAACGGGCAGAGGTTAGGATTACAACAATACTCGACGAGAGACAAAGCAAACATGAGGACTTAAATACATGAACAAGGGGAAACATCAGCCAATGGGCAAACAGAACTCTAAACAAGATAATAAGGCAATTAACTAAAACCAATGACAAAACTAGAACTGATAATAAAGCAATCAAACAATGAACCAATGAAAACCAGACACATGAACATGGAGGGAAAACAGGACATGACAAGACTGGGAAACAGGAACATAAGAATGATTTCAAAATAAGAGTGCATAAACAAAAGACAATATGGATTGTAACATGAATCCAGCTAACGTCCGGCACAACAGCGACTCCTACACAAACTCAGAGTAAACCAAACAAACATTTATCTACTGAATCGCGTCTGGATAAACGGGAACGTGATCGTGGTCGAGCGAAAACTAGAGTGAACATCGGCAGGACGTTTGATTCAACTAATTTCAACGATCTTCTCTTTATAGTAAAAGTCAGGATAAATGTTAATCTGTAATTATTAAATAAAAGATCAACTACAATAACACATGAAATGAATGCTAAACAATGTTCAAGATCGTGATAAACGCTCCATTCATTAGTGTAATGTAACTTATACAGAAAATATTTACAGTCTATTATTACAAAACAATAGCGCATCGATATATCAGAAAGACTGATACTGAACTGTGTCATCATATTTATCATGTACAGTCTATTTTATAAACCGCTACTCTCATCATCCACCACATTTAGTTAACCGCTACTGATAAAGCGTGTTAGCTAGCTAACGCTGACATAGACTATCGTATAAATGAAGTCAATATATCATGCAAAGAAAAGTGATGAGTTCAAACTAGTCTCACATAGTCAAGATCTATATCCACACTTTGTTTTAGTCCTGTTCCAGCACTGGAGACTCAAAGTTTGTAGTAAAACAATCATAACTGTGTCATATTAATTATGTTACCTCATCTGTCAGCGTGATGCCGGTGGATCACGTTCAGTCTCTTTGTACGTTACTTCATTGTTTTGGAGGATGCTTGTGCCACTATGGAGTGTGTGTATGAGCGCAAGCAACAGGCTGCAGTTCACTGAACGGCCACAGGTGTCACTATGGAGTGTGTGTGTGAGCGCGAGCAACAGGCTGCAGTTCACTGAACGGCCACAGGTGTCACTATGGAGTGTGTGTATGAGCGCGGGCAACAGGCTGCAGTTCACTGAACGGCCACAGGTGTCACTATGGAGTGTGTGTATGAGCGCGGGCAACAGGCTGCAGTTCACTGAACGGCCACAGGTGTCACTATGGAGTGTGTGTATGAGCGCGGGCAACAGGCTGCAGTTCACTGAACGGCCACAGGTGTCACTATGGAGTGTGTGTATGAGCGCGAGCAACAGGCTGCAGTTCACTTAACGGCCACAGGTGTCACTATGGAGTGTGTATGAGCGCGAGCAACAGGCTGCAGTTCACTGAACGGCCACAGGTGTCACTATGGAGTGTGTGTGTGAGCGCGAGCAACAGGCTGCAGTTCACTGAACGGCCACAGGTGTCACTATGGAGTGTGTGTATGAGCGCGGGCAACAGGCTGCAGTTCACTGAACGGCCACAGGTGTCACTATGGAGTGTGTGTATGAGCGCGAGCAACAGGCTGCAGTTCACTGAACGGCCACAGGTGTCACTATGGAGTGTGTGTATGAGCGCGAGCAACAGGCTGCAGTTCACTGAACGGCCACAGGTGTCACTATGGAGTGTGTGTATGAGCGCGGGCAACAGGCTGCAGTTCACTGAACGGCCACAGGTGTCACTATGGAGTGTGTGTATGAGCGCGAGCAACAGGCTGCAGTTCACTGAACGGCCACAGGTGTCACTATGGAGTGTGTGTATGAGCGCGAGCAACAGGCTGCAGTTCACTGAACGGCCACAGGTGTCACTATGGAGTGTGTGTATGAGCGCGAGCAACAGGCTGCAGTTCACTGAACGGCCACAGGTGTCACTATGGAGTGTGTGTGTGAGCGCGAGCAACAGGCTGCAGTTCACTGAACGGCCACAGGTGTCACTATGGAGTGTGTGTGTGAGCGCGAGCAACAGGCTGCAGTTCACTGAACGGCCACAGGTGTCACTATGGAGTGTGTGTATGAGCGCGGGCAACAGGCTGCAGTTCACTGAACGGCCACAGGTGTCACTATGGAGTGTGTGTATGAGCGCGAGCAACAGGCTGCAGTTCACTGAACGGCCACAGGTGTCACTATGGAGTGTGTGTATGAGCGCGAGCAACAGGCTGCAGTTCACTGAACGGCCACAGGTGTCACTATGGAGTGTGTGTATGAGCGCGGGCAACAGGCTGCAGTTCACTGAACGGCCACAGGTGTCACTATGGAGTGTGTGTGTGAGCGCGAGCAACAGGCTGCAGTTCACTGAACGGCCACAGGTGTCACTATGGAGTGTGTGTATGAGCGCGGGCAACAGGCTGCAGTTCACTGAACGGCCACAGGTGTCACTATGGAGTGTGTGTATGAGCGCGAGCAACAGGCTGCAGTTCACTGAACGGCCACAGGTGTCACTATGGAGTGTGTGTATGAGCGCGAGCAACAGGCTGCAGTTCACTGAACGGCCACAGGTGTCACTATGGAGTGTGTGTATGAGCGCGGGCAACAGGCTGCAGTTCACTGAACGGCCACAGGTGTCACTATGGAGTGTGTGTATGAGCGCGGGCAACAGGCTGCAGTTCACTGAACGGCCACAGGTGTCACTATGGAGTGTGTGTATGAGCGCGAGCAACAGGCTGCAGTTCACTTAACGGCCACAGGTGTCACTATGGAGTGTGTATGAGCGCGAGCAACAGGCTGCAGTTCACTGAACGGCCACAGGTGTCACTATGGAGTGTGTGTGAGCGTGAGCAACAGGCTGCAGTTCACTGAACGGCCACAGGTGTCACTATGGAGTGTGTGTATGAGCGCGAGCAACAGGCTGCAGTTCACTGAACGGCCACAGGTGTCACTATGGAGTGTGTGTATGAGCGCGAGCAACAGGCTGCAGTTCACTGAACGGCCACAGGTGTCACTATGGAGTGTGTGTATGAGCGCGAGCAACAGGCTGCAGTTCACTGAACGGCCACAGGTGTCACTATGGAGTGTGTGTATGAGCGCAAGCAACAGGCTGCAGTTCACTGAACGGCCACAGGTGTCACTATGGAGTGTGTGTATGAGCGCAAGCAGCAGTCTGATGTGTGTCATGTGTCCCATGTGTGTCAAACATGTTGAGTGATGAAACTGAACTTTTCATCAGATTTTAAGCTTTTTTTTATAGTATAATGAGGGTCTCTGTGTTGTTTACAGCATAATAGATTTTCTTTAGAAGTGCCACATATTGATGTCACCAGATGACTCTATCTAACAAGAATATCTCTTAAAAAACAGACAAATCACATCAGCAATAATGAAGTCTATAGATTGTAGACAAACATGTTTATTGACGTGACAATCTGACATTACGCTCCAAATGGATTCTGATTGGTTCAACCACAGCATGACCAGATACTGAATATAGAGAGGCCACAAGGTAAACTACCTGAATACTCAAACTAATACCTGAAGTCATTATTCTTATGGTTGACAGAAGAATAACTGAATTGCTCTCTTTAGAAGATCATTGTGTGGTCAGTGATTTCAGCATCAACATTAATCTGCTAACAGAAAACAAAAGCGGCGCCTCATATAGAAGCACATATTCACAGGATTTCTTTATGAGAACATGTTTACATCTGTAATATAATGCATCGTTATTATTTCTTCTTCTAAATTGAAGGTGTAATGCCAGAGCTCCCAATGAACATAAGCCTGCTGTTTATGATGATATTTGATTAAAATAACAATCACACAGAAAAACTCACATTGTTTTTCATTTCATTGTTTTAAGCAGGGGATTATGCATCATTACAAAAGGGACATGATTAAATATCTGTATTATATCAAGAGTGTTCTGAGAAATGTTTCTCTGTCCAGAACAAGGTCTGAAGAAACAATAGAGGACTGATCGTGCTGCATCAGGAATGAGGGTGGGCCGAAAAATCTGACCTTGATTGAGTTTGAGATGGTAGCACAACATGTTCAATAGAGTTAATGACCTGGAACGGGTTCTCCTCATTAGTGCTGCTGGGCAGCTCAAACCATGATGTTACTGTACGTGCCCATTTTTACCACCTCAAGCTTTAGAAAGGTTATGTCACACAAGAAGAGCCATGTTGCCAACTAACAGAAAAGTGTAACGGCTTTGTGGGCGGGTTGTAATTAACTTTACGTACAACAGCCCTTGTGACAAGCATAAACAAACAATAACAACTATAATACTCAGAATAGTTGTATAATTCTGCTGTTGTATCAAGTTACACAAGAATTGAGACTTTTATTATGTGGCGAGTCAAGATGAAGGAGCTGTGCTGAAAGCGTGTGTAAGATCGCTCCTGATCAATTCATCAAATTCCTCTGGCGTTTTATGAGAATCCTGATAGTTCTGTGATGTTGTCCTGCTGTGTAGAGGAACACCCTGACCCCTTTACCTTTCCCCTAAAGGCTGTTGGGATATGAGGACAGCTGCACTGATGCACCTGTGACTCGTTCAGCAGGACACACTGGTGCAGATGTCTGATCCAGCGCTGTGTGACATCTACACTCAATATTAAACTACTCTTTGAACTTGTGAATTGTTGGGGATTTGGGGTTATTGTATATCCTTCCTATGTGGCCACATGCTGTATATATGACTATATGCATCAACTATATATGACTGTATCTGTTATATAGCACTGGCGTCTATAATATCTGTTATATAGGACTGGTGTCTATAGTATCTGTTATATAGCACTGGTGTCTATAGTATCTGTTATATAGCACTGGTGTCTATAGTATCTGTTATATAGCACTGGTGTCTATAGTATCTGTTATATAGCACTGGTGTCTATAGTATCTGTTATATAGGACTGGTGTCTATAGTATCTGTTATATAGCACTGGTGTCTATAGTATCTGTTATATAGGACTGATGTCTATAGTATCTGTTATATAGGACTGATGTCTATAGTATCAGTCATATAGGACTGGTGTCTATAGTATCTGTTATATAGCACTGGCGTCTATAGTATCTGTTATATAGGACTGGTGTCTATAGTATCTGTTATATAGGACTGGTGTCTATAGTATCTGTTATATAGCACTGGTGTCTATAGTATCTGTTATATAGGACTGGTGTCTATAGTATCTGTTATATAGGACTGGTGTCTATAGTATCTGTTATATAGCACTGGTGTCTATAGTATCTGTTATATAGCACTGGTGTCTATAGTATCTGTTATATAGGACTGGTGTCTATAGTATCTGTTATATAGCACTGGTGTCTATAGTATCTGTTATATAGGACTGATGTCTATAGTATCTGTTATATAGGACTGATGTCTATAGTATCAGTCATATAGGACTGGTGTCTATAGTATCTGTTATATAGCACTGGCGTCTATAATATCTGTTATATAGGACTGGTGTCTATAGTATCTGTTATATAGCACTGGTGTCTATAGTATCTGTTATATAGGACTGATGTCTATAGTATCTGTTACATAGGACTGATGTCTATAGTATCAGTCATATAGGACTGGTGTCTATAGTATCTGTTATATAGGACTGGTGTCTATAGTATCTGTTATATAGGACTGATGTCTATAGTATCTGTTATATAGCACTGGTGTCTATAGTATCTGTTATATAGCACTGGTGTCTATAGTATCTGTTATATAGCACTGGTGTCTATAGTATCTGTTATATAGGACTGGTGTCTATAGTATCTGTTATATAGCACTGGTGTCTATAGTATCTGTTATATAGCACTGGTGTCTATAGTATCTGTTATATAGCACTGGTGTCTATAGTATCTGTTATATAGGACTGGTGTCTATAGTATCTGTTATATAGCACTGGTGTCTATAGTATCTGTTACATAGGACTGATGTCTATAGTATCAGTCATATAGGACTGGTGTCTATAGTATCTGTTATATAGGACTGGTGTCTATAGTATCTGTTATATAGGACTGATGTCTATAATATCTGTTATATAGGACTGATGTCTATAATATCTGTTATATAGGACTGGTGTCTATAGTATCAGTTATATAGGACTGATGTCTATAGTATCAGTTATATAGGACTGATGTCTATAGTATCTGTTATATAGGACTGGTGTCTATAGTATCAGTTATATAGGACTGATGTCTATAGTATCAGTTATATAGGACTGATGTCTATAGTATCTGTTATATAGGACTGGTGTCTATAGTATCTGTTATATAGCACTGGTGTCTATAGTATCTGTTATATAGGACTGGCGTCTATAGTATCTGTTATATAGGACTGGCGTCTATAGTATCTGTTATATAGGACTGGCGTCTATAGTATCTGTTATATAGGACTGATGTCTATAATATCTGTTATATAGGACTGATGTCTATAATATCTGTTATATAGGACTGGCGTCTATAGTATCTGTTATATAGGACTGGTGTCTATAGTATCAGTTATATAGGACTGGTGTCTATAGTATCAGTTATATAGGACTGGCGTCTATAGTATCAGTTATATAGGACTGGTGTCTATAGTATCTGTTATATAGCACTGGTGTCTATAGTATCTGTTATATAGGACTGGTGTCTATAGTATCAGTTATATAGGACTGGCGTCTATAGTATCAGTTATATAGGACTGATGTCTATTGTATCAGTTATATAGGACTGGTGTCTATAGTATCTGTTATATAGGACTGGTGTCTATAGTATCTGTTATATAGGACTGATGTCTATAGTATCTGTTATATAGGACTGATGTCTATAGTATCTGTTATATAGGACTGGTGTCTATAGTATCAGTTATATAGGACTGATGTCTATAGTATCTGTTATATAGGACTGGTGTCTATAGTATCTGTTATATAGGACTGATGTCTATAGTATCTGTTATATAGGACTGATGTCTATAGTATCTGTTATATAGGACTGGTGTCTATAGTATCAGTTATATAGGACTGATGTCTATAGTATCTGTTATATAGGACTGGTGTCTATAGTATCTGTTATATAGGACTGATGTCTATAGTATCTGTTATATAGGACTGATGTCTATAGTATCTGTTATATAGGACTGGTGTCTATAGTATCTGTTATATAGGACTGGTGTCTATAGTATCTGTTATATAGCACTGGCGTCTATAGTATCTATTATATAGGACTGATGTCTATAGTATCTGTTATATAGGACTGGCGTCTATAGTATCTGTTATATAGGACTGGTGTCTATAGTATCTGTTATATAGGACTGGCCCCCGGCCTGACGTACAACCCCCCCCCCCCCCCTTCCCTGGGGAGGGGTGTGCCTTCTGCGACATCTGCTGGCAGGTCATCCCCGTCGACCTGGATGAGGGAGGGGACAAGGGGAGGGAAACAAATAAAATGGGGATGCAGAGCGGCAGTGAGAGAGAGAGAGGAGAGAGAGATGAAAAAAACGTGTTGCCGGTTCTCTGATGTACCGTCATGTGGTCCTCGAACACTCCTCCACACTCTCAGGCGGACGACAGCAGCTCTTCTCCGGGCGAACCGGAGACAAACCTATGACCCCCAGCGGACAGAACGCCCCTCCGCTTTTCTGGTGGCACGTGGGGACACGCCTCCGCTCCTGGCAGCGGCCCTACCACTCCAGGTGCTCGGGGAGTTGCTTACCTCCTCCCCTCGCAGACGGCGGTCTTCCCTCGACCCCTCCACGTCTCTGGGGATGGCAGGGCACTCCTCTGCCCCAGGCAGCGGCTCCATCGCTCCAGGAGGTCGGGGAATCCAGTCCCCACTCACCTGCGGACGGCGACCGTTCCCCGCGTCCGGACGGTCGGGCGGTCGGGCTACTCCGTCACCCAGCAGATGGCAGCGGTGCTCCCCTGGGTGGACAGCAGTGTCGAGGACTCTGTGACGGGCATCCCTCCTCCCTCCCGAGTTTTCGGCACCAGTGTAAATGTCTATATTATCTGTTATATATGGAGTCATGATGCACTGTCACACATGGCCTTCATGAATACATAATGACCTGTATTTGAATTCAAAGTAAATAGTTGTTTGTTTCTTTTTTTCTTTTTTTGTAATTGAAAAATCAACATAAGGGCAATATGGTGTCATGCACATACACAAACATATTCTTACAGATATTTAAATATCAAGATCAAATGTGCATTCAAATTGTTTTAAGCATCACAATAACTTCTAGGTATTACATAATTTAATATAGATTAGATAAAGAATTAAAGACAGATAAACAGAAAGATTGTTGAAATTAAATGGCACAAAAAAATGCATTTTGATGTATGCACATTAGTTCCAGCTGCACTTATGACATTTTTTTCACTTTTTAAATAATTTCAAACAATATTGAAGTTTTGTTTTGTACAAATGTAAAGGTAAAACGGACATTAGAGCATGAAAAATGGTAAGCATGAAAGTATTTCGTAAGTGGCACTCATTTCCTCTTTATATTTTATTTGCATTTTTTGTAATCTGGCACCTGTTTATTGTTAAAATACTAATATATGGTATCGGGACTGAAACATTGATAAACACGTGTTTCTTTTTTCATCAATGCTGACGTCACTGGTGCTCTAGTCGACCAATGAAATGCGAGCGGCGCGACGCGACGCAACTGTAAACGATAGGCGCGTCGCGTCCAGTGTGTGACGTATGTTCGATGAAATCATTTGATTGGTCGCTGGTCGGTCTAGACAATCGGAGGCGGGGAAACTGAAGAGTCGTTACAGCCCTCTTTAAAACCGTCAGAACCGACAGAACCGACTCACGCGCTCCGAGTCAATGAGAATAACGGCAGGAATTCATAGAGGACAGTCCACACACCCCCATCTTCAAGTTGCGTGCTGTTATTTGCGTTTCTATTTGACGTAAGCTTAAAAAAATACGAGAAGATTATCATTTGAAGGACATTTTTCAATAATTCACCGTTACACCGAAAATCTGAGCGGTAAGTCCGAACGCTTTTAATACTGTGAGATTGCCCATGTCATGTCTATTAGAAACGACGTGTATCGTTTTTATTATTATTATTTGTCATATTTTTTCAGACATTCTTGTCACGATCTTTTAACACTTATTCCTCAAAGAGCAGCTGTAAACTATCGAAGACAGTTTGTTTAATCAGAATCAGAATGAGATTTATTGACAATATTCTTACACATACAAGGAATTAGTCTTAGTGACAATTGCACAAACAATACAACAACAAACAGAGATAATAATAATAATAATAATAATAATAATAATAATAAAATAGAATGAAAATAAAATATAAAGTGGATAGAAAATAAAGTATATATATAAATTATATATTATTTATTATTTTATTATAATGATATATATATATACACACACACACACACACATACGTATGTACAAATATAAATCAGTTATATGTAGTGTAAGGGAATGTAATGGCAGAAGTGGATATGTTAGATAAATATAAATAGACTAAACTGTGTATTGCACATAATTATTGCTCAATGGGACAGTTTTAGCTGTTCATGTGGAAACTAGCATGAGGGTAAAAATGTGTTCTTGTGCCTGGATGTCCTGGTGCTCAGTGCTCTGTAGTGGTCCAGAGTGATTCTACCTGCACATTTCCTCACTCTGGAGACATACAGGTGTTGGAGGGTGGGCAGGGGGGCACCAATAATCCTCTCAGTAATCCTGGCTCTCTGTTGTAGTTTCCTTCTGTCTGATTTGGTGGCTGAACCAAACCGGACAGTTGCAGAAGAGCACAGGACAGACTCAATGACGGTCGAGTAGAACTGTGTCAGCAGCTGCTGTGGCAGGTTGAACTTCCTCAGCTGGTGAATGAAGTACAACCTCTACTGAGCCTTCTTTATAATGGAGTCTATGTGGGATGTCACGATGTGCATTTCTGATGGTACTATTATTGTCTGATAAAAAAAAAAAAATCACGATTTCATGATTTTAACGATTATCTGCAAATGTACCTATTATGCAACATTAAAAACCTCCACAAACATATCACAATTTAAGTTTTAGTGCAGCATTCATTGGGACATGCAGTTAATATTCCTACTTCTAACTGAAAATAAGTTTAAAACAAGTAGGTAAACTACTTTTAAACTACAAGTAGGTGCAATTTTCTTTATCTACCCTCTGACACCAAAATGTACTGTACCTTTTCAACAAATGTATGTATATAAATATTATATATAATTAAATAAATAAAAATTAAATTAAATATAAATGAAAAAAAATAAATACAATTTGACGTGTTCGCCGCTTTTGCTGACACTTCATCTGCACGTTTTGTATACTGGATACCCGTCTTCAACTGTGTCGTCTTCAACTCCTGTGTCATTTTTTAGATAGACAAAATGCTCCCAAATAGCTGATTTAATTCACTTCTTCTGCGGATACAAGTCTGTGAGATCGCGTTGTTCCGCCATGTTTTCATTTTGAGAGTTTCACGTGTGCTGAAAGTTCACGCTCTGCACACGCCCCGCTTTACCTAGACAATCACCTCGTGATCTCCGTTACCATAGTAACAGCCTCACAGACCAGCCAGGCAGAGGGCAGGGCACACACGCAGCACAAGTTGTTAGACCCACACTGAAAGACAAATTTTTAGTAAATTATTTTTAAATAGACAACATGGTTGTTTTTTTCCCGGTTTTTAGTCGTAGCTTCCAAATTTGTATGGTTTAAAAACCGTGACTATTTTAATCACGGTTAATTGTGAAATTGGGTAATTGCGACATCCCTAGAGTCAATGTGGGTCTCCCACTTCAGGTGCTGTGAGATGGTAGTGCCCAGGAACCTGAATGACTACACTGTTGGCACAGTGCTGTTCAGAATGGTGAGGGGGGTCAGTGTTGTGGTGTCCTCCTAAAGTTCACAATCATCTCCCCTGTTTTGAGCATGTTCAGCTCCTGGTTGTTTTGACTACACCAGTGAGCCAGCCAGGTAGAACAGCGAGCAACACATACACTTTGGTTCTGGCTGTAGAGCCTCTGCAGCAGGGCGTTTGGGTGATGTCTCATTGGCATACTCGCTCAGCAAAGCGACACCACTCTCCCATTCCTGTTAGGGTTTCCAATCGATTCCCCTCACTCAGTGATGCTACCACTGAGAATCATGTTGAAAGGGCCCAAATAATTGGTGACTATTGTTAAAGGCATTTCGGGTGCCTTAGCATCTGACATCAGATCAAATTTACAAGTGCTGGCTAATGCTAAACGTAGATTTTCTAAAATTATTTTCCATGTCGGCACTAACGATGTCCGGTTTCGCCAGTTGGAGATTAGTAAAGATAATGTTAAAGAGGTGTGTGAACTTGCAAAAACTATGTCAGACACTGTAATATGCTCTGGTCCCCTCCCTGCTCATCGTGGTGACAAGGTTTATAGTAGATTAGTGTCACTGAATGGCTTGATGTCTGAGGGGTGTTCAAGAATAGAATAAGATTTATAGACAATTGGAAGAGTTTTTGGGGTAGACCTGACCTGCAAAATAGAGATGGACTCCATCCCTCCAGGGGCTCTCTTCTCTAGTAATTTGGCTCATAATCTTAATAATGATAGTATTTGACTAACTGGGGCTCAGGTCAGGAAGCAGACAAACTGGTTAATCCGAACGTCTGCTAGCTGCCTTGAGACGTCACACAGGTCACATAACTACAACACATAGAGACTGTGTCACCTAGATATCTCATAGAGACTGTGTCTGTTCCCCAAACTACCAAACACAAACCCCTCACTAAATCATTTATAAAAAGTTTTATTATGGTCAAACTTGAAGAAAATAAAAAAATAAATTAAAGATAAACATCATATGAAGGTAGGGCTACTAAACATTAGATCTCTTTCTACCAAAGCACTAATTGTTAATGAAATGATTACAGATCATAGATTGGATGTGCTCTGTTTGACTGAAACCTGCTTAAACCGGATGAATATATTAGTTTAAATGAATCCACTCCCCCAGGTTATTGTTATAAACATGAGCCTCGTCTGAAGGGTCGAGGAGGAGGTGTTGCTACAATTTACAGTGAAGTGTTACTCAGAGGACAGGATATAAATGTAAGTCTTTTGAACTAATAATGCTTAATGTGACACCATCAGATATAAATAACAAATCTCTGTCGTCTTTTGTCCTTGCTCCAGTATATAGATCACCTGGACCGTATTCTGATTTACTTACTCAGATCTTGTAGTTACAGTAGATAGAGCTTTAATTGTTGGTGACTTCAACATTCACATAGATAATGAAACTGACACATTGGGATTAGCATTTATCAATATTCTCAACTCTCTTGGAGTCAGACAATATGAGACAGGAGCAACTCATCGCCATAATCATACGCTAGATTTAATTCTGTCATATGGAGTTGATGTTGATAATATAAAAATTCTGCCGCAGAGCGATGACATCTCGTATCATTACCTCGTCTCTTGTATGCTGCGATCAGCTAATGTTACTCAATCTACACCACACTATCGTTCAGGTAGAACTATTATTTCAACCACTAAAGATAGCTTCACTAATAATCTTCCAGATCTATCTCATACACTCAATAAACCCCAAAGCCCAGAAGAACTTGATGAAATAACACAAAATATAAACACAGTCTTCTCTAGCACTCTTGATATTGTCCCACTTTGATTAAAGAAAATTAAAGAAATAAGCCCTGCACCATGGTACAATGATCACACTCATGCTCTCAAGAGCGCAGCTCGGAAAATGGAGCGCATGTGGAAAAATACAAAATTAGAAGTATTTCGCGGTGCATGGAAGGATAGTGTCTGTAGCTACAGACGGGCACTAAAAGCTGCCAGGTCGGCATATTTTAGTAAACTCATAGAAAATAACCACAACAATCCTCAATGTTTATTCAGTACTGTGGCTAAATTGGTCAGGAATAAAGCCTCAACAGAACCAGATATTACGTCACAGCACAAGAGTAATGACTTCATTAATTTCTTTACAGATAAAATTGAAATAATCAGAAATAAAATTGGAATTATGCAATCATCTGTCATAGCACCTCAGAAAACAGTGTCTAATTATTTTCCTCACGTGCAACTTCAATCCTTCTCTGTCATAGGTCATGAAGAGCTAACAAAACTTATCGAAACATCAAAAGCAACAACATGTTTGTTAGATCCAATACCAACTAAACTCTTAAAAGAGGTATCTCCTGTAATCTCGGAACCTCTTCTTAATATTATTAACTCCTCGCTATGCTTAGGACATGTCCCAAGAAACTTTAAAATGGCAGTTATCAAACTGCATATTAAGAAGCCACAACTTGTTCCTGGAGAACTGGCGAATTATAGCCCGATTTCAAATCTGCAGTGCATACTTGCTTTGGGTTATGAATTGAGGGAATCGAGCTTGTGGAATCGAGCTTGCGTAGCAAGGTGCTTCTGCGTTTGTGTATTTGTGTGAAGTATGTTTGGGCCTTAAGACATGGTATACTTCATATGCCACTGCCTAAACCTTGGACTTAGGATGGACCTCACCAAACCTCACCGAAATGACCTGCAGGTTTATCTGTGATCCATCTCACTGAACTCTGCCGGCATCACCTTTGTCTAATGATGGACTACACTCTTATAATGGAATACATAGACTGTCAATTAATTACCAACAAAAGCATTCATCAGCCAATTAACAAGGTTTTTAGTGAGGGTTAGGTTTAGGGTATAGACTTTCAAAGGTAGAGGAGGGGTAGTCAAAGGTAGAATCAATAGTTTGTATAGTTTATAAAAATCATTATGTCTATGAAGAGCCACACCAACATGTGTGTGTGTGTGTGTGAGTGTGTGTGTGTGTGTGTGAGAGTGTGTGTATGTGTGATTGTGTGTGTGTGTGTGTGTGTGTGTGTGTGTGAGAGTGTGTGTATGTGTGATTGTGTGTGTGTGTGTGTGTGTGTGTGTGTGTGTGAGAGAGTGTATGTGTGTGTGTGTGTGTGTGTGTGTGTGTGTGTGTGTGTTTACAATGCACCTTGTTGCCCCAAATGATGCATTTGCTGACTGTGATGCTCAAATATGATTTATATTTCGCTAGAGACAGCCAAGATATTCATGAACAGGACTGTGAATCAGCTGCTACATTTACTGAGGGCGGCACGGAACGGTATAAGGGTCATGTTGAACTGAGGGATTAGTTAGATGTATGGCTGACAAGAGAAGATACTCGTGAACCTTTGTCTTCCTTTAGCATCAGTCTGGAGTGTCTGTGTAGCTGATGAGACCCGTCTGAAGTCTCCAGGTGAAGCACAGATGCATCAGAAGTGTTTCATGTGTTCAGTGTAAAGAACACATCTTGTGGTTTGAGAGGTTTGATGAAGACACAGAGGGTGATGTGCTCAAACCAGAGATTAGAGGATGAAGAGTGGAAGCACGAGCTCTCTCTCTTCCTTTATGTGTTGTTTAATCCAGTCACAGGGTGGTAGACAGAGAGCATTATAATCACATCTCGACTTCAAAAGAATTTATTTCCTTCTAATTCTGTCGATTCGAATCCTCTTAGATGTCTCGGACTTGTTCTTTTGAAGACTCTTCTGTCTGAGCTGTCAAGAGACATATTTCACAGGTCAAGATAACAGGTTGTTTTTTGTTATCCTGAGGCACTGTGTGATAGCTGTGATGCAGAATTTTATTTTGATTGACCTGGAGTCCCACATTGATGTGTGTATATTAGACAGTGATGTACTGGGACTGCTGGTCAGATTTGAACCATGTTGTCTTTTGTGGGATGGTGGTGATATCTGTGTACATGCTGCATGCAGTCTATATTGTACTGAACTTACATCAGTTATTTGCACCAGTTGAAATCTCATTTCTTTCAGTCTGCAATGAGAGTTTTAATGTAGTAAAGAGGCACAATATCACAAATCATGGTGATTGTGCTCTTCTGTGTCCTTTAGAAGTTGTATTTGTTGTTTGTTTAATAATTAATAATCATATTATTTTGAAAGTGCTTCCTTCTAATTTTTTGGAGTGTTGTAACATTCATAAAAACCCTAACTGACACACACACACACACACATACACACACACACACACACACACACACACACACACACACACACACTCACAGACACACTCACAGACACACTCACATACACACACACAGACACACACACACACACTCACAGACACACACACACACACACACACACACACACACTCATAGACACACACTCACAGACACACACACACACACACACACACTCACAGACACACTCACATACACACACACACACACACACACACACACACTCACAGACACACTCACATACACACACACACACACACACACACACACACACACACACACACACAGCTCTAGATTCAGTTACATAAATACTATGATTAGTACTCTGGATGACAGTTCAAATGAATTAATGTGTGCTGCTCATGTAATGCTACAGGATAGAATAGAAGAATAGAGTTAAAGAGAATGAGGAAGATATTAATCACAGCTGTTCTGTTCTCACTGAAGTAATCTTACTATATATTTTCTTTACATAAAGACTTTACTTAATTTTAGACCTACACTACCGTTAAAAGAAGTCTCTTCTGCTCACCAAGGCTGCATTTATTTGATAGATTGTGAACTCTTTTTACAATTTAAAAGAACAGTTTTCTATTTGAATATATTGTAAAATGCAATTTGTGATCAAAGCTGAATTTTCCGCATCATTACTGCCGTCTTCAGTGTCACATGATCCTTCAGAAATCATTATAATATGCTGATTTACTAATATGGGCATATTTAAAGTGCATTTTACTCATTTAACCTGAACACATATTTGCAAGCACAAGCTTTGTTGATGATAATGAGGCAGCATAAACACTAGATAAAATATAATCTAAACATTCATGTTATTTTTATATCATATTTATATTATACAGCATATAATTTAAAGACCTGCTTTTGCGAAACAGCATTTAAATGTAACTAAAACTTGCTTATTAGGACATATTTCAAATGTTAATACTCTGAATCCTGTCTGGCAAGTCTGGAAACAGTCCCGCTAGTAAAATATGTTCAAGTTTATATGAAATAACATGTCAACTAATGAAAACTAAATGACTTACTCGTCTGAAATTGTGTCCTCGGCTGGATCAAATCTCTCTTCAAAATACAAACGTTCATCAGAGTCCCACTCTTCTTCTGAGTTAAATCTTCCTTACAATCCAGGAGTTTCTCACTTGTGTATCGTGCGGTCTTTCAAACGAGCAGAAAAGTGAATAACTTTGTTTTTACGGCACAGTCGGGGGCGTTCACCATTTGCATTGATCGTCTCAGCACATTAGCGTATGAATGGTGCCCTCTGCTGGTGGGTGTGTCACATTACAGATAATTAGCTGAGCCAGTAAAAACTGTACATCGCTTTGTTTCATACAGATTACATTGCAGGAGAATAATTGTCTTAAATTTTAATTGGTTTATTAAAAAGTAGACATTTCAAGCTTTCTTTAGACATATGTTTCATGTTTGTGTGATAAGTATTCGCAGAGTTTCAGTTCATTTTTTTGACGTGTTTCTGAAATATGCTCGTGAACACAGAGATTGCTGACAGCTCACCCTTTTTATTTGCTTTATTTTACAAAAGCACAATGTTTTATTGTTATTATGAATGTACACAAATAAAAGACGACCCTTTATAGTCTCTAATGATGTCTTACACGTATCTGTATACCCAAAATGATGGAGAATTTTATGTTGTTTCCGCTGTAATGACGAAAATATCCAGCAGGACGCGTCCATCGAACCCAGAGGGCTCATGTGGTCTCATGACAGATATAAAGTGTATGTTGAGTCAAATGTTAAAATTTTATTTTGTACAAGATAAAATCCTCTTCATAAGGTGCCAATAGAGCAGCGTTGTGATCCCACTTCAGAATTCAGTTTGGAAGCAGGTTTTAATTCACTTTGATAAATAATTGAACTGAATGTGACTGCAATTATATCACTGTTAATCCTTACTAATGAAACATTGCCTCTTTCTACTCGACCAATAGTGTTATTGTTCAAGAGGAAATGAATGTCTATAGTGTCTTTTGTCTCCAGACCTTGACTTTCATTGGTGTCTGCTGATGTCATTGGTCAAGCTTTGACTTCCGATTGGTCACTTGAGTCCATTAGAGCTACGGCAGGATATCGATTTGGCATGTGGTCATAGTAACCACCAGGGAGGACAGAAGTGGAAGACCCTTTGTTTGGGGCACACAAGACACTGGCACAGATTGGCGTTTGAGGGACCGACCTGAACTGAGCCACTGCTGTGCCCTTCTATTGTTGCAGCTGACATGCCAATATGTGGAGGATTCCCTCATCTGCCTAGCACCTGACTGACCCAACACTGCCTCAGTGTTCTCCTCTACGCTCGAGATGTTCCTCCACAATAACTTCCTCACAGAGATACCAGAAGTGGCAGCTGTGGAGAGAGTGTTTGCTAAGTGCAACAAATACGGTGACAAACTCTGAAAAAAGGGATCCGTTCTTATATGAAAATAAAGCCAGGGATTTTTTGGTCAGATGAATAGAATTACTTAAGAGTTTAATAATGGTAAAAACTTCACCTGGGACACCAGTGTGAACATGAGGGGAACTGACATATATCCACTTCAAATCACAAGAACACCAGTTTATTTAAATAAAGTTCTGAGAAAAACTCCAGCAGAATTTCAGTGTAAATCACACTTACTTTCATATTTTGCAGTTGCATGACTTGTCCAAATAGCTACTTCTGCGTCTACAGTATCCACTATACAGATCTTAGTTATTGTGATGGGGTTGTAATCACCCGCCACCCCAGCGGTCAGATTGATCGCCAATAGCTGATGCCTTTGACCATGTCAAAACATATTTGGCTTGTTTTCCCATTAACATATTATTATTATCTAATTAATATTGCAATTAATTTCCCTTTAGACACACAGACTTGAAGAAACACTTTATTATATTATTAAGAACAGTTGACAGAAACGCGTCTATGCACATGTATGACACACTGTTTGTACGTGCAGTCTCGTGGACCACACGTATGTAAGGTTCTCACTCTTTCTTTGTTTCAGTCTTCGGAATAATTTTTTGCAGGTACAGGATCATCTATGAATGCTGTAAATGAGATCTGTGAATAATACAAAAACACCTCGAACCATGATTTATATTTCAGTGATTAGTATCATCATTCTAATTATTATTTTTACATTTATAATTGTTTTTATGTCTTCATTTGTGTAAGTAATTTTACGCCTGCATGTTTAGACAGATTCTTGCCTGACGGTAAATGGAAAGGTGGTTACTTATATATAAGTATTATTATTTTATCACTTCATTTTCAATGCAAAATCACTAAAGCAAATTATTCACTAATCCCTCAGCCCGGAGGAGATATATATATATATATATACACTCAACAGTTTGTTCCGGTCCTGGAATCTGATTGGACGAGAGACACCATCATCACTCAGACACTTCACTGTGTGTGCCACTTCGCTTGTGTTCGTCGTCCTAAAATATTGTGTAAGAGAAGTGCAGATGTGTTAAGAGCTAATGTGGGCTATGTGTCTCTTTTTACATCTATTTGTTTTTTGACATTACATATGTTTGCCCGCAGGTGGTGGCAAAAGATAATTTTTGTGTGTGATATGAGCCAGTTGGTGATGTGAAGTGAATTCGTTAGTCATTGTTTACATAGAACAGCACTATGTGATCGCTTGTATTATGACTACACTACTAAAGCTAGGAAATCGCATTAAACAGCTTTAAACAAACAACTTCAACATTACGGCTCATCACAGCTGAGAGACACAACAGACTGATTAATTACACAATTGGTGCTGTTTAAAATGGCGGAGAAGATTGTGATTTCTATAGTGATCGAATCTTGCGCACCGGCTACCGCGAAACAGAGAGGAATACCCCCGCTTGGATGCTATTTTTATAGAAAGCTGATCTTCAACAGTTGATCTCACACACACACACACACACACACACACACACACACACACACACACACACACACACACATCCTTGTTTATCCAATAGTATTCTGAAGTGATATATATGAAGTACAAACGGAGCCTTGGACGCATCATTTGTTTTGAACCATCAATGGCAGATCTGATCCGTCACATAAGAAAGTAGTTCTACCAGAAAGACTCGGGAGAATAAAGCTAGTGCAATTATCCATTTATTGACAGCTCAACAAGCAATATAATGATAAGTTCTTTGGCGTAGGCCCCGTCCGAAGCTCACAGTCCGGGGGACCGGACTCTGCTTTTCCTGCCTTGTGGTGGAGGCAGGGGCGCAGCCGACCCCAGTGAGGTATGAGAAGGGGCCATCCTGGTGGTGGTGGGGAGGATGGAAGGGAAGAAATCGTCTTGGTGGTGGGGAGGGTGGAGGTGAATGGAAGCGTCAGCGTCTGCGAACTCAGACAAGTGTAAGTAACTATCTTTTATACTGCAAGAGTTAGACGTGATTGGATAAAAGAGAAGGAATGAGTGACGTAACAATTGAGTCTTCCTGGCAGAACTTATGCTAGAGCTACCATTTCTACCAGAAAGACTCGGGAGAATAAAGCTAGTGCAATTATCCATTTATTGACAGCTCAACAAGCAATATAATGATAAGTTCTTTGGCGTAGGCCCCGTCCGAAGCTCACAGTCCGGGGGACCGGACTCTGCTTTTCCTGCCTTGTGGTGGAGGCAGGGGCGCAGCCGACCCCCAAAGAAGGTGGAAAAATAATTCCACCGGGACATAAACCTACCCCAAAGAACGGTAAAGAGAAGTATACCCACCAGTTGAATATCTTGGAGAGCCTAAACATGGAGAGAGAAGAGGATTAATAATGAGCATGACATAACGCCTTAAAGACAAAATCTAATTAGAAAGAGATGACTTAATTATAAGAAGGCAAAAATAAAACAAAGCATTAAAAATACTGTTGCTGTATATACGTTAGCATATATCTGTTGCTGACGCTTTCATACAAGCGACTTGATAGGTTTTTGGGATGTACAGCAACTGATCAAACAGTTAAACACTGAGAATGAGTTGAAGGGAAAGTGAGCATAGGAGGGATAGAGATAAAACTGTGAATTGGCTAATTAGTATATGAAGAATCAATGAAAACGAGCTGTTATAGGCACATGAAGACAAGGCCACACAGAGACAGGCCACCTTGGACCACACAGAACAGGGCCACCTTGGGCCACACGGAACAGGGCCACCTTGGGCCACACAGAACAGGGCCACCTAAGGCCACATAGATCCGGCCCTAATGACCACAAAGCGTGGCCACACTGGCCACATGGCCTTGCTAGACCACAGAGACAAGGCCGCACGGCCACACGGCCTTGATAGACCACAGAGACGAGGCTGGCAAACAGCCACAACGGCGCCTAGTGCCGCACATAAAACAAAGTAGACTGGACGAGGCCGCGAGGCCACATAAAACCAACCACGAGGGCCACATGGCCATCTTTTAGTGAGGCTTAAGTGCCTCGAGGCCACTTGGCCACGCAGACGACGGCCGCTAGGCCACATAGAACCGATGCCACTTGGGCCACGAGACCACTTGGCCATTTTTTACATATTAGGACAAGGCAACGTTGTGCCACAAGGCCACTAAAGACCACGCGGAACAAGCAACGTAGACAACGGCCGCTTGGCCACATAGAACCGATGCCACTAGGGCCACGAGACCACTTGGCCATTTTTTACAAATAGGACAAGGCAACAATGTGCCACGAGGCCCGTAGACCCACACAGAGACAAGGCCCGCTGAGCCACAAGGCTGCTAAAGCCACGCAAAGACAGAATCACTCAAGGACACGGCCTTAGGCCACAAATAACCAATGCCATAACTGGCCACAAGACCACGGGACAAGGCCACATTAGGCTACACGGTCACAGTAGACCATACTGAACATAGAATGGGGCCGCGAGGGCCGCAAAGTCAGGCGCCCACACTGAGACGAGGTTGGACAGAGACAACGGCCACGCCGAACTGAGGCCGTAAGGGCCACAAGACCACGTAGGCCACGCGAAGGACAGGCAACATAATGCCACAAGGCCTTAAGACCTACATGAAGACAAGGCCCGCTGGGCCACAAGGCTGCTAATGCCACACAGATACAAGGCCAACGAGACACGGCTGCTAAGCCACATGAAACCGAGCCGTAACGGCCACAAGACCATGGGACAAGCCACGTTGGGCTACACGGTCACGGTGGACCACACTGAACATAATTTTTTTTTTTTTTTTAATTTTTTTTTTTTATTAATAATATATATCACCACCACCAGTAATTGCATAGGTATTTACCTGGATCGTTAAAGGAGAGCTTGCTGAGCTTTGAGGATAGTTTTTGAGTCAGGTCTTATGTAGGACTCAAATGCAGAGGAAGACCATCTACCCAGGATTTTGATAGCTGACGTAGAGATGCCACGTTCGGCAGCTGAAGTGGCTGCCCCGATCCTGAAGGAATGACTGGTATACTGGGAGGAAGGTAGACTGCAGCTTTTGAGGACAGAAACTAGATGAGTCCTGAACCAGGCTTTAGAGAGGGGTGCTCCGTTAGGTAGTAAGAATAAGGGGGAAATATGAGGAGATTTGAGACGAATTTTAAGAAATTTAACCATAGATAGGAATGGACAAAAATTATTATTAATTTTTGAGATTGTTAGTGTGATGCCGGACCCTTTGGAATCATTCTTAGAGTGCTTAAGGAAGAGGGTAAAGAAATTGGGTGGAAAGTGTAAATCGGAGAAAGACAGATCGCGAGCGGGATCGAAATGATTGGTAGCGGATGCAAATTCCCCTGGGCGCATAAAGCCGTAGAAGGCAGTGAGAAACACAGCTTCTAGCAAAATATTGATGTACGTAGAAAAAAGGCCTTGGCGAATAGAGGAGATTAGTCTTTGCAATAGAGGCAAAGTAAATGGTAACCGTTTATCTGGAGAATTAATAGAGGATTTGCTTATGCCTTTGAGCAATAAACGGATAGGGGAAGCGGTGAATAAACTTGGAAAATCGGGGTTGAAGTATTTGGCGTAGAATTGAATGCCTGCTAGAAGTCTACGGATGGAGGAAGGTTTTAAATTGCGTTTCTCGAAAATGAAAACGAGAAAAGAGCAAACAGTTGAAATCAAAATGGGAAAAACGGAAATCTGGAAGGAAGAACAGAACATTAAAAAGAAAAACCAAGCGGAAGTGTAAGCTCTGTAAGTTGAAGGAGCTACTCCTTTAGCCATGTAATATCTGGCTGAATTAAGCAGATCATCTAATTTAGCATTATGGCTGATAGGGGAGGGCACGGAGTTGGATCCGTAAGGGCTGAAGGGCAAAGCCGTCTGAAAGTCTGGAAACGAAAACGAGAGAGCGCGTCAGCGATAACATTGGAGTGACCTGGTATGTGAGCAGCTTTAATAATAAAATTAAAGATGACTGATTGCCAGATTAAATGTCTCACGAAAGGCATCATCGACTGGCAGGAAGACCGACCTTTATTAATAATGGCGACAGTGGCTTCGTTATCGCAAAACATCATAATGCGCTTCCTTGACCATGCTGGACCCCAGATGAGGCTGGCTACAACTAATGGGTAAATTTCGTAGAGTGCAGAAGAAACGGAACCAGAAGTAGACTCAGGAAAACCAGTTGGCCATTTTTCTGCGAACCATTGCCCTTGGAAGAACCCCCCGAAGCCAATAGAGGGGGCGGCATCGGTAAATAATTGAAGTTCTTCTGATGATTCGAAGGCGTCATTATAGAAAAAAGAAATACCGTTCCAATCCTTTAACAGCTGAGTCCAAAATTTGATATCGGATAGGCAGCCTTCGTCTAATTGGACCAAGTCACTTAAACCTTGTACGGAATGGCCAGAGTTAACAGCCGAGAAATGAAAGCCCTACCTTGAGGAATTATGCTCATGGCGAAATTGAGGTGACCGAGCAACGAAAGCACGTCACATTTCGAAACAATGCCGAGACATGAAAACATTTCCAAGAAGGATCTAATCCTTAAAAGCTTTTCATGAGGGAGAGAAGCTTGCATGTTAACAGTGTCTAGGAAAATACCTAGAAATTCGAGCGAGGTAGAGGGGCCCGATGTTTTTTCCGCCGAGAGGGGAATGCCGACGTCGCTAGATACCTGTTTAAATATGTCGAGGATAGGCGTTTGTGAAGACGGAAAATCAATCAGCAAAAAATCGTCGAGAAGATGCAGAACGAAGGGAAGCTTGCAGACATTCAACAGGATCCAACACAGTGCTTCGGAGAAACTGTTGAAGATGTGAGGGCTACTTCGACACCCGAATGTGAGCCTAACGGCGAAATAGAATTTAGAATTCCACTTGACTCCGAAAAGTGGCCAGTCGGAGGGGTGAATTGGCATAATTTTGAAGGCGTCTGTAATGTCAGCTTTGGCTAACCAAGCACCTTGGCCGGCTAACTTGATTAACTGAATGGCATTGTCGACAGAAGCATAAGATAAAGAGAAGGGGGCGAGGGGAATGCATTCATTAACGCTTGCTGTGATAGAAGAATGGGGGGAAGACATGTCAAAAATAAGATGTTTTTTACCGGAATATTTGCGTGTAGCGACACCGATAGAATTAACCTGAAAAGGGGAGAAAGGAGGAGAAGCAAAAGGGCCAATAACATAACCTTTATTAACTTCGTTCTCTAGTAGTGCTGAAACCATGCCGGGATCATTCCTGGCTGATTGCAGGTTTTTTGCGACGAAAGAATCAGTGATGTGAGAAAGGACACCCACCCGAAACCCTTGGGACAAGCCGGTGATTAAATAGTCGACAAAAGTTGTATCGGGGTGAGAAGAGAGGTAACTAGAAAGATTTAGAATATTAATAGGAGTGGATGGGTGGCTGTTCAGAATTTTTTCCGAAATGGGACTTTCCCGCGGGTGGCAGGTTTGTACCGGCGTGGACAGACAGATTTCGGGTGTGGATCCTTGCATGCACTACAAACATGAGCAAATTTGCAATTAGAATAAGAGCAGACAGATTCATTGAAGAAAAGACATATAGGGACGCCATTAAATTCTGCCATCCGGTGACCTCTGCTGGATGAAGAGAGTCTTACGTTTTCAGCACCGTGGTCAGCGGCCGGAGCGTTGCATGTGAACGCTTTAGGGCAAAATGGAGCCGAGTGGCCGTGAGCGCTGCAAATAGTACAGGCTAGAGTTTTTTGACCTCCGAAATGGCGAACGAGCAGTTCGATGTCTGTAACTGACCAGTCTAATCTTGAATTGAAATTAGTGATGAAGGAGGCGGATTTAGCGGAAAATGCCTTATGGTATTCGTAGAAAAGCGTGCCCCCGTATCTTTGGCTAAAGTCTGCAATCATGGCTAGATAAAGATCCAACTCTTCCCTTCTCTCTGGGTAACTTTGACACAGAATGTCTCTGAAGATGCTAAAAGCGATCACAAATTCGCCAAACGAGAGATTACGTTGGAGACGAGGATCAGAAGTTTTAAGCAGGACTGCCACGTCACCACAGTCAACCATTTTCCTGTCAGCCGCAGGTGACGGAAGCAATAAAGAGGCAAGGTTAATGTCCTTACCTTGAATAATATTAGCTCTTAGGTGTGGGGACACTGTTGCGGCGGCTGGTGAGACGTAACGCCTGCCAAAAGCTGGAGCTGGAGTAGCTGAGGATAATGTAAAATTAGGGAGAACCGGTGGCACGGAGACTTGAGATGGCGTCTGGATCGTATGAAGGGAAGCAGGCAGAGTGGAAGATGTAGAGGGCATGTCCGTAGGGCCGCCCAGTCCAGAAGAGAAAGGGTGATGAAACTGAGGAATCTCTGCCGAGTTCGGGGCCGGATCTGAACCGAAGCCAGGGCCGATGAATGAGTGTTCAAAGGCCGACATTTTGGATTCCAAGCTTTTAACTGTTTGAGAGAGGCTTTGAACATTGGAGAAAATCTGGTCATTAAAGACTGTAGGTTCGGTAGACGGCGGAGGAGATGGCATCCGAGCGGGCAGCGATGATCTTTTTGATGGGCGCGGAGAAGATGATTTTGCCGATCTTTTCTTGCCTGTTGGTTTAGGCTGAACTGTCGAGGTTGAAGCTTTTGGAGACAGCTGAGGGGAAGCAGGCGGATTACCCAGGGTGGTTTGGGCCAGAAGGAGCAGATTATCTCTGGAGAGGCCTTGGCTGACCGGTATACCGGCGTCCTCGAGAGCGATGACCGTGTCTTCAGATGACCACTGCGCCCAAGGAGGGGTACGACGCTGGATACGAGAGCTGCGACGAGCAGGAAGAGGAGACGGCGGGACGAAATCGTCATCAGAATCAGAATAGACGCAAATAAGTTGCGTATTCTTAGACATTTTGGTCGGCGACTGACACGAGCACTGAATGGAAGCGTCAGCGTCTGCGAACTCAGACAAGTGTAAGTAACTATCTTTTATACTGCAATAGTTAGACGTGATTGGATAAAAGAGAAGGAATGAGTGACGTAACAATTGAGTCTTCCTGGCAGAACTTATGCTAGAGCTACCATTTCCATTCACAAATGCGTTATTTATATATATGATGGCAATTGTTGGAAAGGTGGGAAGAGACAAAACCAGCACAGAGGTTAGGAATAATTCAAGCAAGTCTTAAGAGCTGGCCTCATATTTTGTCAGCTTAAACAGTTGTGTATCATATTTCAAGGTTAACGTCAAAATTCACATTCTATATTCATCATTTAAATATGATCTCAATTGCATTGTACTGCTGTGTAAATGCATTCATGCCTGCTCTGATTAGATTTAAAGTCAATAACCAAATGCCACTTCAGATGCAAATTCTGTGCCACCTGGACAGGACAAGTCAAGTCAAGTAAATTTTATTTGTATAGCACCTTTCACAACACACATAATTTCAAAGCAGCTTTACAGAAGATCAGACATTAACAGAAGATAACAGAAGATGAAACTATAATGTCTATAAAGTCTTAGAGTCATCATTGCGTAAGTATGATTGTGAATTGTGTTTAAAAATAAGTAATTAAATAATAATTGTATTAATAAACCCAGTGATCAAGCTGAAGGTGACTGAAGGAACACAAAACTCCATAAGATGTTGATTAATGGAGAAAAATAACCTTGGGAGAAACCAGATTCACTGTGGGGGCCAGTTCCCCTCTGACTAACCCCACCCTAACCCTAAACCAGACTCACTGTGGGGGCCAGTTCCCCTCTGACAAACCCCACCCTAACCCTAAACCAGACTCACTGTGTGGGCCAGTTCCCCTCTGACTAACCCCACCCTAACCCTAAACCAGACTCGCTGTGGGGGCCAGTTCCCCTCTGACTAACCCCACCCTAACCCTAAACCAGACTCAATGTGGGGGCCAGTTCCCCTCTGACTAACCCCACCCTAACCCTAAACCAGACTCGCTGTGGGGGCCAGTTCCCCTCTGACTAACCCCACCCTAACCCTAAACCAGACTCAATGTGGGGGCCAGTTCCCCTCTGACTAACCCCACCCTAACCCTAAACCAGACTCAATGTGGGGGCCAGTTCCCCTCTGACTAACCCCACCCTAACCCTAAACCAGACTCGCTGTGGGGGCCAGTTCCCCTCTGACTAACCCCACCCTAACCCTAAACCAGACTCAATGTGGGGGCCAGTTCCCCTCTGACTAACCCCACCCTAACCCTAAACCAGACTCGCTGTGTGGGCCAGTTCCCCTCTGACTAACCCCACCCTAACCCTAAACCAGACTCGCTGTGGGGGCCAGTTCCCCTCTGACTAACCCCACCCTAACCCTAAACCAGACTCAATGTGGGGGCCAGTTCCCCTCTGACTAACCCCACCCTAACCCTAAACCAGACTCACTGTGGGGGCCAGTTCCCCTCTGACTAACCCCACCCTAACCCTAAACCAGACTCGCTGTGGGGGCCAGTTCCCCTCTGACTAACATCATGAATATAATGTAAATATTACTTATGTATATTTAAAGTCATGGTTTAAAATGATTAAACTAAGTAAGTGTTAAGGGTCAGTGTTTAAACATTGATTTGGTATAAACTGTAAGATTAATGATTAATGTCTTTGAAGTCCATCCTGGATTAACTGCAGAAGTTCACATAGATGCAATTGTCCTTGTTAATTGGCTGATGAAGCTTTTGTTGGCAATTGTTAGTCTATATATTCCATTACAAGATCGTAGTCCAAGAGGTGATGCAGGCAGAGATCAATGAGGTGCATCGCAGTTCAACCTGGCCAGTAATTTCGGTAAGGTTCTGTGAGCTCCATCATAAATCCAAGGTTCAGATAATGACATATGAAGTATCCTATGTTTTATGATTGGAGATGGCATCAGTTCATCCTCTGTAGTCCATCACCTGGTGTTAAGATGGTATAAAACATCAACGTGGCCAGCCAAAGAAAGCTGCGATTGGTGCATTCTTTCATTGCCCTCTTGCCGTACTACTGATAGTTATTGAAGATGTGTCAAGGTTTTACTTTATAGCTGGAAGAATAGATGGTACTGGTGCAGCATTGGTGTCGTCGTCTTGTCTTGGTTATGGGCACTTGTTGTCTCGGTGAAGTCAGAGATTGGGTTCAGTTGGCAGAGATATTTTAAGGGTGAACCATGGCGCTCATAAATGAAAGCAGTCAGCAATGGAATCAATCGTGTTTGGGTGGGAGTTTAATGTAAACACAGATATCAGATACGAGTCAAAGTCAAAAGATCAGATCTCTGCATTAAGCCCTGCAGTGTAAAAGCAGCCTAGAGGCTCAAGGGTGGGCTGACTTGGGCCAGTACATAACCACCTAGCAACCATCCAGAACACATCAACTACATAGCAACCTTAAAATAAAAACACTCAGAACTACTTACCCACAACACCATGGCAGACTCTCAAAACACTGAAGCATCATGGCATCGAGTTTTGCATGGGCAAACTCCAGTAGAAAGTTTTATAGTTTTATCTGTTTTTAGTCCAGGGTTCTGTGGAAACGTTCCCTCAGTTTCATGGCTTTTCATTGACAGATGTGTTTTGGTGTTGTGATATTGAGAAAATAATGTCATGACACATGTATGGGCGGCACGGTGGTGCAGTGGTTAGCACTGTCGCCTCACAGCAAGAAGGTCATGGGTTCAAACCCCGGTTGCCCCGGCCTTTCTGTGTGGAGTTTGCATGTTCTCCCCGTGTCTGCGTGGGTTCTCTCCGGGTGCTCCGGCTTCCTCCCACCATCCAAAGACATGCAGGCTAGGTTAATTGGTGTCTCCAAAAATTGCCCTAGGTGTGGATGTGAGTATGAGTGTGTGTCTGTATATGTGTGGCCCTGCGATGGACTGGCGACCTGTCCAGGGTGTACCCCGCCTTTCGCCCAATGTTAGCTGGGATAGGCTCCAGCCCCCCGTGACCCTGTACAGGATAAGCGGTTGAAGATGAATGAATGAATGACACATGTATGACATCACTGATGCAGAAGCTCTAGTTTACTGACCATCACCAGTTCATGTTTCCTCTGTGTTTTGTACCATTTTTACATGTTTGAATATGCATGTGTGAGCTAACCCTTTCATGTTTGTAAGTGTGTGTGTTTACTTGTGCAAGGTGAGTGTGATATATTAACTCCAATACCTGTAGTGATCTCAGTGTTGGAACCTGAGCAGACCTGACAGGATGTGAAGTTCTGGCCTATAAATAAATCACATTTTCAATGAGTCACTCTCCACGCTGCCTCCGGGGAAAGACACAGAAAGTGTTGGGAGTGGAAAAAGGGAGCGAAGGAGGAAAGAAGAAAAAAAGAGAAAACCAGGTCACGCTCGAGCTCATCATATATCAAATCAAATCAAATCACTTTATTGTCACACTACTATGTACACAAGTGCAACAGTACGTGAAATTCTTGTGTGCAGTTCCGAGCAACATAGCAGTAATGACTGATGAAACATATACAGTTACAATAAACAACATATTTACACAACACAATTTACATATCAAATGTACACATACTTACACAACACAATCCTATTATACATTTGTGGCACGGTGGAGGGTGGGGCCAGTTCGTGACTCAACACGCCCGGTCCAGTATTAGGCTAATCAAGCCTCCGGGAGGGTTAAAGGCCGACTGCGGAGGACGTACGTGAGAGAGAGATCGTTTACGGACATGCCCGTTGTCTTATGTGTTTGTATTTTGAGTTTTACATTAAACCTATCATTTATATGTTCCTCCTTGCCCGTGAGCATGAACTGTTTTACAACATTGTACAGTAAACAATACTGCTAAAAAATTGGCACAACGTACTCTACGCACTTCCTGATGAAACACCATGATTTGTTGATCATAAAACATACACCTCCACCTCTGCTTTTGCCTGAGAGGTCTTTCGCTCTGTCCGCTCGGTGCACGGAGAAACCCATGGGTTCGATGGCCGAGTCTGGATACTCCGCGGACATCCAGGTTTCTGTAAGGCAGATAACGCAGCATTCTCTCGTCTCTCGTTGGAAAGAGATCCGCGCTCTCAGCTCGCAGAGCTTGTTGTCCAGAGACTGAACATTTGCCAGTAGTATACTGGGTAGCGGGGGGCGATTTGCGCAACGTCTTACTCTGATTAGAACGCCGGCTCTTTTTCCCCTTTTCCTTCTGCATTTCCGCGGCCGGGCAGCCCAGACAAAGGGCTCCTCTGGCGTGTTTGTAAACAGCGGGTCGGCATTGAGGAATTTGAAGTCCGGTTTTCGGTGTGTGATTGCCGAACCAATGTCCAAAAGCATTTGTCTGTCGTACACAATAAGGCAGACAACATCCAAGACAAAAAAACAAAAAACTGTAAACAAAACAAACAATAAACTGCAGTGTTGTGTTGGAGCTCACAACGCAGCAGCCATACTCGGCGCCATCTTGAGTCATCATATATGATCATTAAACAAACATTTTTGTCTATCTAATGACTGTGGTGTTGCCACAATTCTACTGTGACTGATGCATAAAAACCCTCTTCTCTGATTTATACTGAGCCTGAAGCTTCTTTTTGAGATGAACGAGAGAGTACTCGACTGGAATGAATGAGATCTGTCCAATCTCCCAGCAGTGAGGCTTTGATTTCACTGGAATCATGTGATGTACATCCGTGTGACGAATGCCCATCACTACAAAAGCAGAGACTGTGACCTCACATCTCACTTGCATCACATACACCCATTTCCAATGGTGTGGCCCGTATTGTTTATTTAACACATGCAATAGAGAGATGAAGAGGTTGACCTGTAATGAATCTTCACCACACAGAGCTTATTAATCACTGCGCATTACATAGTCCTTAAATCCTCTCCAGATGGAGGGAAAATGGAGAAGGGAGTAGCTGCAGGCATATCTCCAAAAAGGGCCGTGAGCTAGAAATCGCCATTAAAGATATAGGGAGCCCCTAACCTGTGCCCAATACGTCACACATAAAACTCTGAACCTTCAACCAAAATACTTGGATCTTAACACACCACCAAAAAACATGAGCCATATGCTTGAGGCAACATTTAAATAAATGTCTGAATTAAACACTCTTTTGTCCATATCGAGTGTAAATGTGAGATAACGGGGTGTAACTTCTCCGGTTAGTTTGATAGAAAGGGTTTGCAGTGGTGAAATTGGGGCAAGAACTTCCTGTTCAATACAAAATCAGGGAGGGGCTCTCTCAGGGGGAAGCGACCAATGAGACGAATGTCTGAGACCGAATGCATAATAATAAAACTAAATCTTGGGTAGGGTTAGTCCACCTTTATCAATCGGCCTGTGTAACTTACTGAAATGTGATCTGGGATGTTTAATATTCCAAATGAAGGTCTTCGCTGTACTCTCAAACTGCTTGACATAAGAGAGCGGGACGTCTACAGGGAGAGACTGTAACAGTTAGTTGAATTTTGGAATACAATTCAGTTTAATAACATTAACCTTCCTAATCATCGATAAATGTAATGAAGCCCACCTGCATACATCAATCAAACCTTTTTATTAAAGGGTGAAAATTAACTCTGACTAAATCACACACATTTTCTAGGAATAAAATACTCAAATATTTAATGCCCAGTTTGGGCCACTGGAAGGCATTCGT